>JAULKM010128873.1:0-19748 GCA_032355605.1 Rubia tinctorum
TTTATGATCCCGGTTTAAGGAAGCCAATTGAGGAGTTTGATAATGCTATTCGAGATCAAATTCGTAGAGAGTATATTATTAAGGGGTCTTATCAATCAATTTGTCACAATTACCCTAAAAAAATCTGGCAATCAAGAAAGGAGTTTTCAATCTAGTTGGTATAGAGACTTTCCATGGCCAGAAATATTTCTTTGTGCTATTGACTGTTAATTTTACAATTTCAGGTTGTTGATTTGATCATACTCGATGGACAATCATTTTTTCAGAAATCAGCACAACATTGCTTAGTTGCATTGTCTGTCTTGATCCAAGAAATTTTTCTCACAGTTCAGCGTTCCGGAATTGATTCATCTTGCAACTATGAATTCAGAAGACTTCTCTCATATTGATCACATGTATCTTGAATCTCAGTTGTGGAACTATATCCATGCTATGCAATATGACCCTCAATTTTCAAGCATTGAAATTTTGGGTACTCTTGCTTTGAGGTTTGTTGAAACCGATTTTCATAAAATATGTCCATTGGTATATCGGTTGATTGAGTTGACATTGGTTTTACCGGTCGCAACTGCTACTGTGAAGAGGTTGTTTTTCGCTATGAAAATTGTAAAGACTGATATGCATAATCGCATGGGAGATGAATTGATGAGTGATAGTCTTGTTGTGTACATTGAGAAGAAGATTTTTGCAACAATCGATAATGAATCCATTCTATGATGTTTTCAACGCATGAAATTTCAAAGAATGAAATTGTCTTCACTTCCTCCTAGAAGTCAGGTTATCACTGTTCAAATAATATTTTATTTGTATGTTAAGAATTTTACTTTTCATTATATTAATTTCAAGTTTTAAGTATTGTTGTATTTTTTATTAAAATTTTACTTTTCTGTCTCCGCCCCTGGTGTAACATTTGCACCTTATGAAGAACTTGCCATTTTCAATTGTCTTGATGAATGCCTGCTTGAAATTACTAAATAGCTTACAAAGTTGATGGAGGCATAAGGAGTACGATCGGATTAATGGATATTTACCACCACCATATTGAGTCTTTTTATTCTTTCCCCATTGTTCTTGTGTCATTTATGCATTTTGAGGACATTCTAATTTCACAAATTTGATCCAAAGGTTAAGATTAAAAAATGCTCAATTTATTATTCTTGTTTAATTAGTTGTTAATATAATAGAATTGAATTGCATTAATACTTATAGTATGTATATATAACCTAATGAGACGGTAAATTTATAGGTGGCATGTCGTTAAATTATGGACAATCTGCTATAGTTATTAACATATATGTTGCATTTTCTATATTAAGAACAAAATTTTTAAATCTAAATAAAGTAATGAGTTAAATGCTAAAATAACCCTATGTTTTGATTGAAAATGCCAATCTAATCCTATAAAATCTGAAAGTGCAATTCTAACCTTATTATTTAGTTGAAAGTGTCAATCTAACTCTGTGAACCTGAATTTGGCCGGATTTTTTTGAATTGACTATCATATCTCTGTTTAAAAATCTTTAAAAATTAGAAAAGACTATATTACCCTTAGTGTCTATTAACAAAAAAATCATTTTCCCTTAATTTTCTCTACGTTGCTCTTCTTTTTCAGCACAAGGACCACTTTCTGGGCTTAAGCGCTTTAACCCTCCATTCTTCTTCTAGGTTTCTACCTGTGCACCAGTGGCGCAACAAAGGAAATTTTTTTGGGCAGCCTCTTCTTCTTTATAACGGAACGGTTTAAGGTTTGGTGATGGGTCGACTCGAAGGAGGAGTGAGTTGAAGCGCTTGGAGATGGCGCAGAATCAGAGAAGGGTTTTGATGTTGGATTTGGGGGTTGTGGCTGCTAAGGTGGTGGGTGATGGATGGCTGGTTGTGGTGGTGGTGGTTGACGAGGGGTTGTGGTGGTGAGGTGGACAACGAAAATCAGTATTGGTGGGGAGCAGACGAGGTACGGCGGGTTGTGGTGGTAGGGAGTAGACGGGGGGCTGCGGTGGTGTGGTGGAGAGCAGGGATCAGAGGTGGTGGGGAGTAGACGGGGAATGGTGGGGGAAGGCAAATTATTATGAGTGTCATTAGGAGTACAAGATTTAATAAGAAATGAAGTGGTCGGAAGGTTGGACAAAATCAATATGATAAGATGGAATGAACCACCATAGCTTATTCTTCATTTTGAAGGCACAAGATCGCAACATCCAGTTGGGCACAACGCACCCTTCCAATGCGTTGTTTCCACATTTTGGGGTCGATGGCCACCAACTTGAATTGTACTAATTTGTTGTTTTCCTTAAACTTTAGCATTTCTCACTAATTATGTGTTTCCAGTGCATGAATTGACATGTCCCTCCCTTGGGGTCGCTAATAAAGAACCTTTTTATGGGAGATCTACTAACCCAATAAGAGGGCTTGGAATCAAAGATAAGATATTTGTTTATTGCTCTTGTTCCTACTACTAAGCTACCTAGAAGGTAGATAGTGGCAAGACCGGGTTCGTCTACAGAGATGAAAGAATCTAAAAGTTAACTACACATAGCCGCGACTGGGTCGTCAATCCGATTACGTGTTAGGAATAACTAATTTTGCAAGACATGTTTTTGAGGAACTTTTATCTAACAACTGTGAACATACAAAAGCACAAGAGAGTAAAACTATAAATCGCTAGCACTTGGGGAGTATTTGCATAAAAAAACTGGTAATATGTTATGATCCTAGATTCAATCACATTCAAGACACATAAACCTATCCTAATACTAATGCCACATAGTGTGGTCGATGGTTAGCACTATCCCTTATCTGTCACATAAGGGTGTGCACGTTTTCTTCCATCGACACTGCCTCTGTAATTGGGGAAGTTAAGCAACGGCCCTGCCATTATACATGTCTCATTCTTCCCCGTGCTATTATGCCCCAGGAACTCCACTACAACTACTTCTCCCCAGGCCTACAGAAGCAAGGGGATAGGCACCTTATCATTGACTCTAATGTTGCGAATTATGCTAACCCTAGTTTGCTAATAACACTATCTCTATTTGTAACCCTTCGGGCTAATTTTCCAGCTAAGACTAAAGTATGCTCATCGTAACTGTAACTTGGTGACCCACATGCACACACACATATGGTCCAGGAACCCACTACCCCTATTACATATAGGTTTCACTCCCTAGGGGACATCAATAAGTGCACCAAAATGAAAGTAGACTATGGTGTGAGATAATCTTAGTGTAACAATCATGCAATTGACATGAATGTAAAGAACAAGCCAACATAATATTCATAAGCATAATAAGAAATGTACATTTATAGAATCTCCCAAAATAAAAACAAAGTCATGAATACAAATATAAACCCCAAGATAAAACACTACTCCCTAAGCATTGAACCCAAGTATTTCATTGGATTCAATGCCCTTGGGCAAAAATAAGGAGAAAAGAAATTAGAAAGAAGGGTTAATCCCTTTATCTCTACCTACTTTTAGAAGAATGAAAATAAAATCAACCAAACTTAAAACCTAGTAGAAATAGGCTCCTATATATAGTCGTAGGGCCAAAATGAGGCAAAAACCCTAATAACCAAAATTGGCATGGGTCGTGCTGTCTTTCACAGTCGTGCTGTCTTTCACGGTCGTGCTGGCTGGGTCTAGCACGAGTCCTGTTGCAAGGCATAGGTTGCCGGTTGGGGCTTGTCTTTGGCTATTCTGAGCATGCAGCCGCATAGTTCGACACGAGCCATTGGCTGGGAATTCTTCCTCGATCACTTGAACGGCGCGGGTAGTGTAAAGTTTCATGAATCGTAGGCTGGGTGCATGATTTTCTCTTCTGAACGGTGTGGGCCATGTAGATCCTTGCGGGCCGTTAGCTGGGAGTCAATTTATGAATGATGGCTTGAGTCTACGACAATCTTTGCACCCTGTGGGTTGGTCTTCAAATGTTGGAAATGAAATGACACAGGCTGTATCAAAGGGCACGACTTATTTCCATACTTAGTTATACAAAGCTTTGGATTGGCACAGGCCATATTTGAGCAAATGGTTCATGCTGAGGGTCTGTGGCATGGCCGTGTTGGCTGGCGCGGCCTTGCCAAGTCTTGAAGAGTTGAACTTCGACTCCCTTCTTTTTCCAGCTTAATTCCGTCTTTTACCATGTTCTGACTTATGACCTTCTATTTACTACCATCCTTGCGAATGACCTTCTAATATATACCACCACCCTTGCGGATGACCTTCTACAAAATTACGCCAAAGTTTATACGAGCAACCTACTAGTAAGCTCATAAAAGAAGATCTAGGTTCTCGTGAGGATAAAATGTCCTTTAGATCCAATTAAGTCTACAAAACTTGGGATTTAGAAAAGAAAACCAACAAAGGTCATCCAAACCCTTTATAATGTAAACCTAACTAAACTAGCAATTAATAAAACAAAACATAATAAAAAAATGTGTCAAATTCATTGGTTAACACATGCATTTAGGTGCAGATCAATTTCCCCACACTTAAACATTTACATCCTCGAGTAAACAAAAAAAGCAAAGATCCAAGAGGAAAGTAGCATGCAAGCATAAGTTTACCGATACATTCAACCCTATTCCTAAGCTACCCTAGTCCCCCCAAAGATGTAAGAATCTCACAACTCTCACTCTCCACGAAGAAGCTAAAGTAACCTATCCACCAAAATCAATCTAATAAAAGTCAAGGTGTATATGGTAAGTGTGAAGATAACTTACTCCGTCGAAGAAGCCGCCAAGGACAATCCGAGAGATGTTCAATTAATGTTTCCATTTTCTCTTAGTTTCTCTCATTTTTCCTAGGAGCCCTTTCTGGTTTTCAGCCTAGCTTTACACAAATGTTGAGCTCACCTCTAAACTTTTTCCACAACATGGCCTCTCATTTTGCCTAGGATTTTCAACCTAGTCGGGTCTTTCCCAAGTCGCTCTTTCCGGTTTTTGACTTAGTGGGTATATTTTTTTCTTCATTTTTTTGTAGAGCACAAAATGTCCCAAAGGTGGGTTTCATACTACATGAAGATAAGCAAAACAAAAAATTGCACCATCAAATTGTTCCCAAAACATCCCAAAAACAAAATAATACAACACACCACCAAAGTGTATTCAAAACATCCCCATATAAAAATGACACCAAAAACACAAAGGAATCTCGATGAAAACTCCTAATTTCCTAACTACACCCCCACCCCAAACTTGAATCATGCATTGTCCCCAATGCAATGAAACTCTAGAAATCATAAGTGAGAAAGGGAAAAGTAGTGGCACATACTCTTAGGACCCCAAAGGGTCCTCCCTCAAACGTCTCGCTTCGCGTCTCCTTCTCCTCTCTTCTTGCCTCAATTCTTATTTCTCATTGGGAACGAGGTCACAAAAACCTTCAAGATTTGAGGCATCTATCCTCTCAATCAATTGTTCCATGGCCTCCTCTTGTATGTCGGCTCTCCCGTCAACAATGGAAAATTCCTCCTTCATTTCCCGTTCAATAGACTCCAATCTAGCTCCCCATTCTCTCATGGTGTTGTCCATCGTGTCAAGCCTAATTCTGAACTATTCCATTTGCAAACTCATACCTCCTACCGCATGACCGACATTTTGCACTATTTGGCTATAACTCACGAGTTGTTCCCCAAAAGTACACAATTGGTCGAGGAGGTCCGCGGATAGGTGTTTGCGGGTAGGTGGTGCCCTCGATGGAATCTCACCATTCTCCTCCTTAACTTCCATATCTGGGAATGCTAAGATTTTGTAGAAGCCTTTCTCAAACCGTGGATCGGGTGCTAGAAAAAGTCCTCCAATAAATTGTCTAGGTCAATGGCGGTGTGGTCCAGTTGTGGAAGAACCATGAAGCTGCAAACCAAAGCGCCACCATACAACCAAATGAATGGGTCTTCCTAGGTGGTGGTAGCAATCACTGAAGCCTGTGCTAGCTTTTCCATAGTGTACCTCGTCCCCAAATGACCTAAGTTCGCCAATGCGAATGAAGAAGGAACTGGATGTCCTAAGTGTTGGGCTAAAAGTCCGACCATTCCTCCCATTGGTATCTTGCCACCCTTATTTTTCCCCATGGCTAAGGTTTCCTCCACAAAGGCCCCCACCAAATTGGGGTAGAAACTCCCTTCTGGGGTCATCGCCCAAAGAACTTAGACTTTCCGGCTGGGCCAATGTGAGAACTCTCCGTGGAAAAACACCCCAATGGATAAGAGCCGTTAAATATATCACAAAGCTGGGTGGAATATTGCAGTACCCTTGCACAAGTGTTTCCTCTATGTGCCCGAAAGAATCTTCCAAAAACTGCTCAATAAGAACGGAAGGCCTTGCCGGTGTGTCCTTGGAACTTTCTTTCCATATTTCCACCCAAAATCTAGGGCGATCTCCCGATGTGTCATCATGTATTCCTTGTCATCCAAGTGGAAATTGATGATCCTCCTCCCATCATTGTCAGTTCCTTGATCTAAGGTTGCCAAAAACTCCAAAGTCCACCATATGTAAGTCTTGGAAAGCATATCTAAGATACCATCTAGTCCTATTTGGCTTAGCAAATAAGTGACGGGCTCGAGTAGACCCAGGGTTGTCAAGGTCTCCTTGCATGCAAACTTCGTCTCCAAAATGGTCCTCTTTGGGATATTTATATATCTTCACCTCCGGACCGCACTCCTAGAAATGTTGGCCAATCCCATGAACTTTTCAACAACAAAGGTAGAGTTAGGAGAAAGGGAAGTCGTCGGCTCTTGTCTCCCAACTTTAGCCGACTTCTTCCCCTTCTCACCTCGGGACATTGTTCCTTTTTCTAGCCTGCTCCTTTTTGGAGTCATTCTATCACAACAACAAGAAGATGGTAATGCGACAATAATACAAAGATATGCATCAAGTATCATTCAAGAAGAACACTTTTGCTAAATAGCCAATACATTCCAAACCATGTCATTTCAACATAAAGGCTATTCAATCAAGAATCATTATTCCTAAACAGCCCATTAATGGAAATTCATATCACCTCATCAAAAAATCATTCAATCAAGAATAATTCCTCCTGAACAACCATAAAAAGGAAGATCATATCATCAAAGCATAAGAACATATACTTTCCCCACACTTAATTCAATACAAGATCATTCATATAACCCACATACTTTCCCAAAACACCTCAAAATTTAGAATATCATGCATCAAATCACAACATAATCATGCTAATGAAAGCAAGTAAACACAAGGTTCAAAGGATTACCCGGAGTTTAAAGCTAAGAGATGAAAAATTCACACAAGAAGAAGCAAAAAATGCTATTTTTTAAGAGAAAACGCTCCCAATTTTTTAGTTTCTCCAAAGTGAAGTGAGAGTGAGTATTTTTGAGGGAATTGAATGGGTTAAATGGTTCCTATGGATAGGGGAATGTACTATGAACGTTTAATATTAGAAAATCCATGCTCCTCTAAAAGAGGGTGGTTTAGAAGGGAGGTACAAATGAGATAGAGGTGGAATAGATAAAAATAGAAAATTTAGGGGATAAAAGTACCACTTTATTAATACCTAAAGGAGGTGGTGATGTTTAGTATAGTACTATCCACATCAACAATTCTAGGGAATAAAAGATCTACTGAATTAATGGGTCAAAATGCATGTTTTGGCTAAAAAAATTAATTTTCGAAAATTTGCATTTAGGCCCCATCTACAACATGACACAAGGCAATGGCATGAATGTGCCACATAATAACCTTATGCTGACTAGGTCTGGCACGAGGCTGCCTCGTGCTGCCCTGTTCTAACACGAACTATGTAGCTACATGGTCGCGCTTCCCTAATGCCTCTCATTTCCGGAAAAAAATCACCCAAAAAGTATTATTTCCTTCCAACTACATAACACGAGACTCAATCTTAGATTTAAAAACTAACAGGAATTTCACCCAAGATCCTTTATCACACACAAAAAAACATGCAAAATCTAACTACCTAAAAACATCAAAGAAAATCAAGAAAGAGCACTGTATTTTTATTTTCATTCTCACGACTTATTTTTCATGTATTTCAATTAAAAAATAACCTACCATTGGGTCTCTGGAGTCACCATCAGCAACTCCATCCATGATGACATCCTTGTGAAGAGGTCTCCACAAAGTGTCAACCTTACCTTTAGGATTTGTGTTTGCCATGGAGAATGTATGTCCATATTTAGCTAATGTCGAATCCCTAGCTATTTACTCGAGTTTAGGAGGCAGCTGAGGAGGTTTTACATCCTTGCCACTCTCCACTAACCACTACATGTTAGTGAGCATAGAAAAAAAATCCATGATAGACATATCATCACTAAAACCATTCATAGCATAGGTATCATCAACACGATCATCACAATTGAAGCACAAAGTATGATTTTGTTCATCAATCTCATCATCATCAAGGAAGTCATCTAAGTATTCATTCTCTTTAGTCATGCAAGGGTTTTCAAATTGAAAAAGCTCATCACACACAGTTGTGTCATTGCACACAAGAGAGGGAATAGGTGAATCATACTTAGATTTATAAATTTCAAATCCCACCTTATCAATGTCATCCTCTAGGGTTAGTGTCTCCAAATAAACATATATCTTAGTCCTTGATGTTTTTAGAAAATGTCTCCCCAATAAAATTGGGGGGCACACCACCATCATGCACTATGTCAAGAACATAGAAACCTGAAGGAAACACTAAATTGCCTACTCTAACCATTACATCCTTAACTAAACCTCGAGGAATAGCTTGGGAGTGATCGACTAATTGGAAAATTACCCTAGTTTCCTAAAGCTCACCTATGTCTAGGTTTTCATAAAGGCTAGAAGGGATCACATTAATAGATCCTCCTAAATAGATCATAGAATTTTTCACCAATCACTAAAAGAAAAAATACCTATTACCTCGGTTCTACAGGGATTTTTACCTCGGTTTTCAACCCTTTGAAAACCGAGGTAAATGTGGGTTTACTAAAAAGTATACTTTTTACCACAATTTTTCATGAAAAGAACCGAGGTAAATAATCCTCAGCCAATGACCATGCCGACAAAATAGCGACGTCGGTCTTCAATATGAGCCTGCTGACTGCCCCTTCTTCGTGCGATGTCGAGGTGGCCAACATTAATAAGAAAATAAGTAACGTTCATCCTGACCGTAAGCGACATCGCATGATGCTGTAACCGACATCGTTGTTTATGGTTTATAACTGCTGTTTAGAACCACGGTAAAATATAATATTTACATCAGTTTTTTATCTGAAAAACCAGGGTGATTAATAATGTAACGAAACTAGGATCGATCAGTGAGCGACGTTGGGTGGAACAAATGCATTTTCGAGATAGTGCGACGTCGGAGTGTTAGATGTCGCAAGTGTTGGTATCGGTTAGTTAATAACATGGCATATCATTAAATACAAAGTCATTTTAACTGGCTGAGATCGCATGTATATGCTCAATAAGGATTAAATTATCGTGCTCTATGACGAGTCTCTGATGTCACTAATTTCATCGTGGTTCATGGAGCAATGTCATCTTGTTATGTTCAACCGACGTCGCTTCATTCGTTATAACGTCGGTAACCCATTGTGAAGTGTGAGCGATGTCACTCAATCTTGTTCGGACTAACCAAATTGTAAATTATATTGTGCGACGTCGACCCTTATATAAAATGCAGAAAATATATTTACATATAAGAAGACCAGGCATCGAACGCCCTTTTAGATTGCATGTTACTACACCTTGCATGAAGAATATACGGAAGAAGCATGAAAGCTACACCATCCATACACAAAGTATGATATCAAAATTCTCACAAAATGAACTATACCATTGATACTTCATAGCTAGCTAGAAATCTATATCAAGGTGTCAATAAATACCTTGCAAAGTATCAATCAGAATTTTAGAGAATGATGTTTCACAAAAAAAATAAACCTAATCCAAGTTCCTTATATGGTAGATGGGTTAAGTAAAGGCTTCAAATTCTTGATGGGTTACAGTGCTTTTTCCTCAGAAAAATACTACAACAGTGAGTAATCTCATAATTGATAAATAGGTTGTGCAAAGTGGTGATACTATTGAGTAGATTCAATAGGTTGAGAATAATATATACCATTTGTAGATCAAAATGATTCTCCCTCATAAAGCGCATGCAATAGTGACTGCTTTCCCATGCAGCCACTTGTTTTTTATGCTATTCGAACGGAAAAATTGTTCACAAACATATAGTTAAGTACTAATAGCAATACTTATTTCATAATACAATTTTGAATTTAATTCTAACCTTTAGGGACTTCCACGTGCATCCTTTGTGCTTGGTAATAAGAGGACATGTCATCACCTTAGCAATTGCGAATGAAATAGTTTCTGGGGGTGTTTAATGTGATGGATCTTACCAGAAAACCGTGTTTAAGGGAAGAATGATGATGGCCACCATACAATGTTTGCTAGAAAAATGAAATCGCCATTAACTCAATACAATCTCATAATTATTAATAGAATCCGAACAAGAGTAATGTAGTAAGTAGAGTTGACACACCGCTCATAATAAGGTGTGATGTATATCGAATTGTACTTTTAAATCAACCGGGAGCTCAAATAGGCCAAACGCTCCTGCATCACAATATGGTCATGTTGGATCTTTAATGGGCAAAGAACCCCTATCCACCCTTTGGATTTGGAAACGTTTTGTACATGCAAGAGCCTATTAACATGGTTAGTCTTTCTAAATTGAAGCCAGACACATTCAGAATATCGATGATTCAAGTTAGGGTCATGCATTGATACTTACATGCAATGTAGTTGCATCACGGGAGGGGCACATTATGGAAATCAAACAAGTTATCCAAATCCTCCTTCCAGATAATTGGATTCACCTTGTACCCAAAAATACTAACTTCCTCCACGGGAATTTTGTACAAACATGTGGGAGGGTGTGGTGTCACAATTGTGTGGATGTTCTTGAGGGAACCATCCTTTGCGGGATTGAATAGTGGTGGCTTCATTCTAGAGACAAGAGACTTTATTAATTTTGGATCCCCTTAAGTATTGGTTAATTTTTCTAGGCTACTAATCCTTGTCTCGATCTACATGAAATCAATCGTAAAATTTTTGTACGCAACATTTGTCTCAACTCACAAGCATTAGTATATCAATTATCATGTTATACCTTCTTTGTAGGCCTGTTCTCCAAAATATCTACCAAACGAAGGGACCATTCAACAAACATTCCCAACGCTTCATCCACCGCACTTGCCACCGGTTCCGGGATTGGAAGAACCACACCATCTACGAGGGTCTTTGTGACATTGACAACCACATTATCAATCGCGACCGGCTTATGATAATGCACTTGTATATATGTGTACACTTTACCTTTTTCCACGATGTCACTCTCTCTATCAACACGTTCGGTAAGTAGTATGCACAAGGAAATATCCTACACAAGAAGACTCTCTAATTTAAAACAAAGTATGAAATATTTTACTCTATGAATAGTGTAATGTATTTACTTATACATTCATGTTGACTTGGGTGGCCTCCACTAACTTCATTCTTAGTCGATCAAAGACAAGGGGTGTTGACGAAGTCAGAGACAACGGTACGGGCCTACTATCACACTCTGGGTGGTCATGTGTTTAGTTTTTCAGAGAAGCAGCTCGAGGAGGAGTTGACGTTGTTGGTTTAGAAATTGCAATGATTCTCTCCAAGATAAGTGGCATTGATTGTTGCGAGACATAAGCCACTAGTTGGTTTAATATGGATTTCAAAGCATAAATCTCTCTTTGTTGACTACTTGATGCAATATCAACCTTAAGTGGTCAAGGTTTTACAAATATGTCCCTATGTGTAGCGAGCATGCAGACACCCAAGACCCAGCCCAGATATTCTTTCTTTTTAAGCACAACCCCTAGTGTGTCCTTCTTTCCATCCCCGATGAACTCGCATGACTCTTGATTTCTTTTTAAGTCCTCCTATAACTTACCAATAATCAATCTCATTTCTTTCCCCGCATATGGCATTCCCGATGTGATCGAAGTTCATAGGACATTTTGTGCCTTTCTCCACTATGTCTATCAATTTCTTGAAAATTGCCCTACCCCGACCTTGCAATGTCTTTTTGATCCATTCAAATCCCCCTCTTCCTCGGGTCATTTCCTTTTATCGGGGTTAACCACAAGAACATCTAAAAATATAGTTCATAAAACACACTTTTCCCTTGCTGAATGTAATATAACATTTAAAATGGAGCATCTATTATGGACATTAAATCCACTCCAAGGTTTTTCATCAATGTTAATCTTGACCACAAGGAAGTGATGAAAATTACACATTTGATGTTATCTCAATATCAAATAACCTCCATTACCAAGTTTCCACGTGTTGTACACCACATACACTTGGAAAAATTACATCTTTAATGAAAACATAGAACCCTACATGTATATATAGTCCACAATCTAAAAGAAAGTAAATAAAGAATATGCCACATAGAAATATCAAACACTCATTCAATAATAAAACTAAAGGGATTAAGCCACGTTGAAAATATGATCATAACAAGTTGGAAAGATTGAACCTTACCACTTTTTCTATTCATGGAATTCCCTCTCATGATGACCTCTTCCTTTTCCTTTGGTTTCTCCATTTCGGAATATGTTAGTGGTGGATTTGGGTGTGTTTGGTTTTTGATTTGTTGGAGGGGAAAGGAAATCTTGTTTAAGAACTTTGGGGCCTTTGAAGATGGAGGGCGCCAATTTGGGCAATAAATTTTTTCAAAGTATTTTTGGGTTTTATTTACCATGTATAGCGCATAAAGCTAGTCTCCCGCCACTGCTGCAATGTCACACATGTCAGGTGACATGTCAGTCTCCAGTATTTAAGGTCTCCATTTGGGTCAAAATCAGCCCAACATCACTGTCTCTTATGAATGTCTGAAGTCACAGATATGCCGATCTAATCTTAGGACGTAAGATGAACGTCTCAATCTCGGTAATGCCTAAGGTCTATTGGAATATCTCGGGCCTGTGGATGGACCAAACGGGCTACTCCCCCTAAAAGAACGACGTCGCCAACTGTTTGGCATGTAGTCGCTGAGTAACATGCATCGTGCTACTTCGCATTTTAGGTTTTAAATCATTTTCCTTATCTATCTGAAGGATAGAAAACATTAATTTTATCCTTTAAATTGTGTTTCCATGTGAAACCAACAA
This sequence comes from Rubia tinctorum, assembly GCA_032355605.1. Lineage (NCBI taxonomy): Eukaryota > Viridiplantae > Streptophyta > Magnoliopsida > Gentianales > Rubiaceae > Rubia > Rubia tinctorum. Next base: position 13,191 of record JAULKM010128873.1, read on the forward strand.
GTTTACAACACTAATACGCGTGCAAGGGTTTGAAGCTACCTTTTCGACGGTTATGATTGTTAAAGTCCCGTAAATTCCTTACTGATTTAATTCGAGGCCAAAGCTCATCATGACCTTGACATTACATAGGATTTTCATTACAAGACCAAGAATGGTCAACCTTATTATGTGAGTTGGCTAAATGGGTGACGGTTTGACAATACCCGTTCAACGGCTACGCTTGTTGAAGGTTAGTAAGTTAGCCGATCTTGTTTTAGGCCTAAAGAAATCAGTTCTTTCAATTAAATAAGTTTTTTTGTTTGAACATAGGAATAGCATCCATAGTAGATGAGTGAGGGTTTGACAATAGCCCGTTACACGGATAAGATTGTTGAAGGCCAATGTTTGATGGCTTGGCAATATCCCGTTTGGCGTTCAATATGGTTTAAGGAAAGACATAACTAATCTGATACGAGTCCTACATATTTAGAAGCTTCAACAAATTACAAAGTGTTTTACTATAAACCCCACGAACTACCAACCTCATTACACGGGTGAGGGTTTTACAATTACCCATCTGACGCTTAAGATTGGTTCTGCCCAGTTATAGCCGATGTCATTTGATGGAATATTATTTTCATTTCAAGCAATTAATTAGTATTTCATTTTAGGAGAACGATTAGTCAACCATATTACATGAGTCAGTGTTCGAACAAGATCCTATGGGCTGTTAAAAGAACATCTCTACTCATACAAGTGGGGTTATCCTTTTTATCTAAGAATAAGTCAAGCATCTTAAACGTGTAAGTGTTTAACCAACACCCGTTCCATTATGAAGAATTTGGGAGCCCGGCAGTAGCCATATTAAATTTTCTTTTATTATTAATACTTTTATTATTAATTTTACTCCTAAGTACTATTTCCGTAATATTTAAGTTAGGCCTGGCATTTAGGCTCGCATACATTGAGTTTGGGCTGAAAGGCCCACCCATTATGTGCGATGTTGCTTATATGTCGGGTAAATGTCGAGCATATCGACGTTCAAGTGCAAAATTAGGTTATGTGGTCTTCACCCAGATTGTCCAAGCCTATTTTGTTTCAATAACTGGGGAGGTTGTACTAATCGGCCCATTTTTTTAGGAGAACAAAATCGCTAATATGTCGGCGAGACTTTGATTTTATAGAAGCTGTTTGAAACATTGCAAATTAACGATTCAAGTGTCTAAGGTCAGAGCCAGCTAAAATTTGATTGGGCCCCAAGTCAAATACCTGGCCCAATACGTATGATGTGAAATGTCACCTCTCCGTCGGTGTACATGTAGGCTGTTGTAAAACATTGGTGACATCGCTGTTGTAGTTGAAACGACACCGTTTGCTAGTGAGTTTATAAACTGCTCACCCGGTAATAAAACCATCGAGTTTGGATAAAAAAAACTACCAATCTTGATATATAACTTGCCCCAAAAACAGTGGAAGCACTCCATTACTACAAATTGTATCCGCAATCTATTCCAAGGGAACCCCTAGTAAACCCTACCCAAGGTAACAATTTTTGAAGTGATTTTTTTCTAGTTTGTGTGTTATATTTTACTTATTTCCTTCCTAGCATGTTTCTTTCACTTCAATGAACATGAATGGGGTTTTTTATTGCATTCTATAAAAAAATTAGTTTTAGGGGTGTCTTGTTTAGGTTTTGTATTTGGGTTTTCAGTCGAAGGGTCAATGTCTAGGGTTTTTTGTGCCCAAAATGTGTTGTGCTTGTTGGTTCAACAACTAGGCTTGTTGTTATGGTTATTTAGTTTGATTTCATAGTCGTTCTTGACCTGTCATGTATACTTCACACACGTATTCGTACTGATCGATATTCCTTGCAATTTTACACATTCACACACACACACACAGACACATATATATATATATATATGAATCTGCGACTTTGCGTGGTACATATCGGTTTGGACAACATGTTTGCAACGTGCGTGCGATCCAGATCAACAATTACATTCCAGTATATAGTATGGCCTCTTGGACTAAGCTTTTCATATTTAATTGATCAACAACAGATGTCTCCAGTGAAGCAATCAGCGAAAAGGGGCAAGGACTAGAAAGATGGAGCAGGGTACTCCCAGTCCAAAAAGGCGAGGACCATTGATGCCTCACCGTCACCAATTTTTGACAAAAAATGCTTCTTCACCGAAGAAAAAAAGAAGCATTTTCCAATTGTGAGGAACATGAGGGTAAGGAAGTTAGAGCTATGCAGGTCGAGGACGTGGAAAGGCTACACTTAGACGTTTTCCTTGAGCCATTCAAAGCTTCGGGAATGGTGGGGTTGATTTGCCTTGACAAGTCAACATAAGAAAGTGGAGGTCAAGGAGTTATACTCCAATTTCACCCATCTTACCAACACCAACTACCAAACAAAAGTCAACGGTGTGACCATTCCCCTGATGTCTGACTTGATCAATGAGGAGATCGGGTGCACATTTAGAGGAGGTGATGAGCCGGAGGTTATGCCATTGCAGATATATTATAGAGACTCGTGGCCTCCTAGGGCTAACGAGGATGATCTGTCTGGGCCCTCGACCCCAACCATATGGTGGAGAATTACTTCAAGATAAATGTTGACAACGGGCTCATCACGTTGAGTTCTGTCAAGATTAATGTACTGGATCTCGAAGAGAGAATGATGTACAATATCATTGTACAAATAGTCATCCCTACTAGGGGTGTTCATGGGTCATGGCGGGTCGGCTGTCCCATGCCAAATTGACCCAAAATTTTGGGACAAATGGGTCAGATCGGGTCAAAATTCCAACAGTTTATGGTCGGGTCGGGTCACACTGGGTCATGAGTCGACCCAAATCGACCAAAATTATATAAAAATAGTAAATTTTTATTATTTATTTAAATAAAATATATTATTTTTAAATGTAATAATATTTAAATAACAAATAAATTTTGATTTATTTTTATACAATTTAAAATACGAATATTATATTATATTTAATTATATATTATTAACTTAATAAAGAAAAATATAATTATTTTCATTTTACTTAATTATAATACTTTTAATATTTCATTTAAAAAATATAATTTTACTAAAATTTATTTATACAATTATGAATATATAGTTCATATATTAATAAATATATTATTTATAGTTAATAGTAGCTTTGCAAAATTATTTTTAGTTTTATAAAAAAAATAAGAATGTTAAACTTGTTTATAAATTAAATTAATAGTGGGTAGTTGTATTAAACTAATTCTTTTTTATGATTTTGTTTCAAGAAAATGGGGTAAAATTACAAATGGGTCAAAACGGGTCGATTTGGGTCAAAATCTGACCCAACCCATTTTGACCTGACCCATTTTGTCCCGAACCACATCAACCCAAATGGGACACTGACCCGACCAGATCCATATGGGCCGGGTCAAAACGGGTCAGGTCGGGCAATTTGAACACCCCTAATCCCTGCTGGACATCTTTCCGAGTGCACTATCGAAGGGACTGTCTTGTACTATCACATTACAGAGAAGAAAATAGTCGACTCCAGTTACACATTCATCTACAAGATGCATATGGTTTACCTCGTTCCAAAGAGTCGGACTCTGCCTTATGGCAACATTATCACTGCTCTAATGGAGAAGCAAAGTGTCAAGATGAAATCAACGGTGAAGATTAAGCTAAAGTACTATGATGGGAACTACTTCGACAAGAAGCACTGGCACTGAGAAACGGAGACGTGGATCGATCGCAACGTCCCCAAGGCCAATCTTGATGTGCCTGCCCAACCGGATCCCGATGGTACTCAATCAACATCCCCAGTAATTCATCCTGAAGCTGTCATTACTATCCTAGGATCGGGTAAAAAATTTAATTTAGATCTATGTCACTCATATTGTATAATATTTGAAATTATTAATTTTTAATTAAATTAACAATTGTTTATCCCGAAAAGGACTAAAGCATAGCGCATGGGCTATACTCATGAAGGAAGTGGCCGAGACTAGGGCTATGGCGATGCGCAAAAACTGCCATTTGCGGCAGTTGATGACCGATGTGGCGGAAATGAAAGCAATGTTAGTCGGTGCTATCAATGCACCTCGTGTGGACCCCCAGTCGGCTGCACATGAGTCTGAGGCACATCCCGGTGAGTCAAAGGAGCAAGAATATGGGGCTGATGTGCTGGCCAACAGTGAAAAAGAAATAGACTCCAGCGGTAGCGAGGACGAATCTTCGAGCAATGGGTCGGAACATGGGAAAGTGGAGGAACGCTATGGTAGTTCCTCAGAAGATGATGCCATCCCTCCCCTGTCACCCCAATGATGGCCATATGTCTTTCATTGATGATTGTGTGATAGGATTGTATTTGAGATTCTAGGAATTTGATCCCTTTTGGGAAATTGCATGATGTTCTATGGATTCTATGTTAGTATTTTCTGCTATGGATTTTAATGGTTGTATTGATTTCGTGTTACATGGTTTTAATCGACTACAAAATAAGTTTGTGGCTAATGTGAACTTGGAATAAGCCCTTTTAGGTGGATCACTCCATGTTCTGGCTTATTTGATTCCACAATAATGTTTTTTAGGTAAATTGTACCGATGCGATGTCGCAATATATTCGCATATCATAAGGTCGATTAGTATGAGGGGTTACCAACTAGCTAGCTACATCACATGTATTACCAGGGTGAATAATTCGGTAAGATCGAATTGGGATGGGCGACGTCGCACATACTAATCGGTCCAAGTCAGTGCCTAATTCAGCTTAAATCATTTCATACATGTGATGTTGCTAGCTAGTTGGTAACCGCTCAGACTAATCAACCTTATAATGTGCGAATATACTGTGAAGTAAAATTTACCTTGAAAACAAAACATCATTGCGGAACCAAATAAGCCAGAACATAGAGTGATCCACCTAAAGGGGCTTATTCCAAGTTCACAATAGCCATAAATCAATGAAAATGTGATTGTGTTCAGCAAATACTTGCATCTCCAACCAACCAGGGTGCCGCTCTTTGATAGTGGTCATGTGCGTATCCACTTATAGGAGAACTACATTCTAGTTTCGCAAAACATAGAGGTGTTCAACTCATCAGGAGTGAACAACCTAGTTGGTTCTTTTTTGTAAACTACTAACTCTGACTGCATGGCGCGGTTTTGGTACTCCAACTGACTCTTCATTCTTCAAGAAATCCATACAGTATTCCACCGCATCTTTGGTCACATACCTTTGCACAATACTAGCATCCGGGTGATATTGATTTTTCAAATAATCCTCGAAAATTTTCATATACCTCTCAAAGGGATACACCCTTCGAAGACATATACCAATATCTCCCATGCAACGTGAACTAACAAGTGACCCATGATGTCAAAGAATGAAGGAGGTAAATACATATCCAACTCGCACATCATGATTACTATTTGTTCCCGCAATTCCTCCTATTTCCGACGCCTAATCTCCTTAATACAAATTGCCTTGAAGAAGCGACACTACCAGGTAATGCACTTTCTGACGTGAGTTGGCAAGATTGATCTAATCACCACTAGGAGAAATTCTTGAATCAAACAATGTGAATTGTCCGATTTCATATTATCCAATCTCAATCCCTCATCGGATACTAGATTGCTAACCCTAGAAGAGTAGCCCGTCGGGACAACCATACCTTTGAGGCTGGAACATATTAACTCTTTGTCAACTTTTGAAAGCATGTAACAACCAGCGGGTAAGTATATCTTCGATCCCTGATCCTCGGGGGCTAATACGGGTCTTATTCCCATTTCAACCATATCTTTCCTTGAATTCACTTCATCTTTTGTCTTACCCAGGATATTCATAAAAGTACTAATCAAACGATCACATACATTCTTTTTAACATGTGATGAGACGTCAAATGCATGTATTTTCCGAAGCATTTAACATCTATTTTGTTATCTTTTTGTTGGCAGATTGCTAGATTTAGGTAGGTTTACATCCTAAGGGGTTTAGATGACCGTTTTCGGTTTTCTTATCTAAATCCTTCATTTTGCAACCTAATTTGAGTCTAATGGATTTTTTGTCCTTACAAACATATAGATTTCTTTTTGTAAGCTTAATTTTTAGATTGCTCATAAGCACTTTGGAGTATTGTATTTAAGGTCATTCACAAGGATGGTAGAAGATTGAAGGCAACGAGTCAAAACGTGGTAGAAGACAAAGAAGCGGATGAATTGTGATCCGGAAGTGTGAAACAAGTTCAGGGAAATATCCAAGAAGAACCAACCTCTGAGGATGGGACCATTGGATTCGTCTTCTCGAGACTATGAATCGACTACAAGAACTTCCGAATCGGATCAACGGTTCACCTGTGGCGACCAACCGAAGACCGGCCAGCCAATCGGCCGGGTGAAGAAGGCCAGGCGCGCGGCCCAAGCCCTCAACCGCGCGGCCGCGTGCATGAAATTATGAAGGCAACAAGCCCCCGGCTCTGAAACGCGCGGCCAGCCCAAATCCCCGCGCGCCCGCGCGCTCCTCTCCGTGTCCAAGTGCCCCATTACAGCGCGCGCCCTGCACAACATCCAGCGTG
>JAULKM010128884.1:0-19747 GCA_032355605.1 Rubia tinctorum
GGACTCATGGAGGTGCTGATCCAACAAAGACTGCATTCTCCGAGGTCTTCTTGATTTTCTCGCACAATTTAATGATAGTTTACAAGTTATAGGAGTACTAGCTAGCAAATTCAGGGTTTTTATCAAATGCCATGATTTCATGCATACGCACACGGAGCTACCAGCCAGAAGCTGTACAATACACATACACCCCCCACACCACACCACACCCGGGACAGCCAGATAATAGAGAAAATAGATAGATGTTATTAGGGTGACAAAATAAACTCGTAATCCATAAATTGAGTGGGTTACATTCTTTTAAACAAGTATGAGTTTGGGTAAATTGAGTAACAGATTAAATTATTAATTGAAAATATAAGTTAGGCAGATTGGATATGCAGGTGATTGTAGTTCACCTAAATGGGATTAATATGTAGATAAAATATGCGAGTTTAGACATATTGGTTAATAAATGGGTTGAAATCCATTGATTTACCCATATGGGTTGATATATAAACTCATATGAGTCAATATATGGGTTGAAACTATCGGGTTCACCCATATAGGTTGGTATATAAACTCATATGAGTCATTATATGAGTTGCAACCCGCTGATTTACCTTTTTTTTATTTTTCGGACTGGGTACTTTTTGATATGTGGGTTGAGCAAGTTTCAACTCAACATTTTTAACCCTACCCATTTTGACCCATTATAAAACAAGTCAAAAAGGATCATAACTATTTTTTTTTATTATCCATATTACCCGACTCATATTCGACCCGTTTGTCTATTTCTCACCGCTAGATGATACAATTTGCTTTTGTTGTGGAGATGGAGAATGGTTATGTACTCCCTCCGTTCCTCTTTATCATGCAAAGATTTTTTTCACAGTTTCCATCAAAATGTTTAACTGTAAATATATTTAACTTAGGACAATAACGACACTTATACAATTAAGGTTATATTGACACTTTCATAAGTATATAGGGTTATAATCTGCCACCACCCATCCCAGCCCGACCCGCTGCCATGAAAACCTCGCCCACCCTTTCCACCACTGCCTCCTCCGCCGCCTACGGGAACCTCACCTTCCACACCTCGCCCGACCAAAAACTATTTATGTTGCCTCCTATCTCTAGCCCAACATCGCCGCTCGCGATCTCAGCCTAACTACGTCGCTTATTATCTCAGCCGAATCTCTCCTAAAAACCTCAACTGCCTCTGTCGCCTGCAATCTAAGTCCAACCACATTGCTTGAAAACCTCCGCCGCCTTCAAAACCACCACCTGAAAACCTCGCCCGATCTCCACCCTGCCAACAATCTTCGACTCCAACGCGATCTGAAAACCACGCGCGATCGCTACCGCTGCCAAAGCAAGCTTCGATAAGCCTTCAAAGCCCAACCTCACGTCAAAGAAGAAGCGAGGAATAGATAAGAAATAGGAAAGCAGAGAGAAGAAATGATATGAATCTCCTTGCGAAGACTCTGAATTGCGTAATTTTAGATTTTTGACAAAAAGAGGGATCTCGCCCAAACCCTATTGTGGCCACACAAAATTCAAGAATCTAGCCCTCAAGGTATTCTTAATTTTGACTTGTTCCCTAACTATCCCACATGAATAGTTCACAAGGTTATTGATACTTAATTAACTCGCAGGATTAAGCAACAATGAAGACGCTGGCAAACAATGAGTATCACTCAAAATTCTGAATATTTGTTTGATAAGGTTGTCAAAATTCGTGGATAAGCCCCCTATTTATATGGTAGATCTCGAACCAAAATCCTAATCACAAATGGAAAATGAATCGACTTATAGCAGATTTAAGAAGCTAAAACCATATTTAACTGAAATACCTAAAATAAATGGTAATTTATGTTAATCTTGTCGAATTCTTCAAAAAGTAACATTGAAGAATATTATTGTATCTAATCTTACTAAATCTAAATCTAATCAGAATAAAACCGAATATTCTAAACGCTAATGGACTGTATTTCAAAATTTAGCTCTTCAAAGCCCACATGGCCGAGCTATCAGTCCAATAAACCCAAAATGAAATTATTTTACAATATTTTACAAAGATCAGACTATTTCGTTAAAAACCCAGTGGGAAAAAAGAGTATAGTGTTCTTCACGACGTTTTCAGCTAATCAACAAGTTTGAATAATCAATCCAAGCCCTAACCGACTTATTCTTGAATTCTTCATCATGAAATTGATCCATCAAAGCATTCAATGTTACATCTCTAAGCTTCGTTCTTGACCTTGTCATCAGTCCAACCATGTCACTTAGAGGATCCCGAACATAACCCTGGAATATTTGATGAAGTCGTTGAATGACTTCATTTATGGTGTTAGTCGTTTTGGCATCTCAATCAAGAAACTTTCAAAAAAAATGATGGAGAAGAAGAAACGGCGGAGAGAAGAAGAGATGGAGAAGGAGAAAATTAGGAGTTCAGGGCATTGTAAAATTTCACATTTTTTCCTTTTTGAGAAGGGTAAATAGTAATTTCATAGAATTCCGGCCAAAATTTTCTTATTGACACTTTCAAATACCAGAAACTTATATTGGTACTTATATTATTTATATAGGATTATAAAAATACTTCTCTCAAAAATGAACATTTAGAAAATAAATGCTACGACGAATCTAAAAATATTTTTATGATAATGATATAAAACGTAATTATTTTGATGGAAAAATTAACCTTTTAGTAATGAAAAAATTTTATAAGTCAAATACTCCCTCCGTCCCAACCGAATCTGCACATTTTTAGTCAACTTTCTCAGGTCATGTTTGACCAACAATAACTTTAGTTATGTATACTAATGGTGTGTTAAAATTTTATATTTAGAAAATAAATCATGCAAGGAATCCAACAATATATCACATTATGATATTAGCGTCTATATACTAGTTAAAATTTATGATAAAAAAATATTGATAAAAATGTGCAGATTTGGGGGACGCTATTTTCTAATGTGTTTAACTATATCATAAGTCGGAAGTTACAAATAAACTAATAATTTAATTGTCAAACATCTCCGAATGCTTAGCCATAGCATTTTACGGTCCAATCCGGTCCTTTAATAATGATACCATTTAACCATAAATTTTTTATATCATATTTGACCATCAATTACTTTTGTTGTCTGCAATAGCGAACATCGTTTGATATGATCAAATAAAGTTATTGGCAATCAAACATGCTTTGAAAAAATATCAGAAAAAATGGGGCCATTATTAGAGGATCAGAGGGAGTATAGTTCTTTATTATTCGCTCTGTCCCAACTCTATTTGCATAGTAATCATTATTACATTATTCAAGAAACATGTTTGATCGTTAATATATTAAACTACGTATTATAATGGAAAATAAAAGGTTAATATTTAAAAACTATTCGTTACGACGAATTGAATAATATCATATACGATAGTATTATTGTTCGTATATCTATTCAAATATTTAATCAAACTTTGATGGAGAATAATGTCAAAAAAGCAAGAGTGCAAATAGAACTGGGACGGAGGGAGTAGCATTAATATATATTTCCCCTTCCAGCAAAATATACTCCCTCCAACCCAGCAAAAATGACACAGTTTTCTTTTTCATCCGTCCCAATAAAAATGACATAATTTGAAAACTACCAATATAGCAAAGAATATGTTGTTAAATTTTCATAATGTCCTTTTTAACTTTAATAACTTTCATACTGGATCCATAATTTTACCAAAATATTCCTACTTCTCTATCACATCGGTTTGTATAAAAGAGTGAATCAAAAGTAAATATATCATTTTTGTTGTAACAGATATAGTGTATGTTTCAAGTTTCAACATAAATGGGCGGAAATCAGGAAAGGGACACTAGGAATTTGTTTTATAGGATGGTCAAAAGTGATCAGTCCAGCGTGTAGGAAACAAATTTTCATGATTTTTGCCAATTTGAGTTGAAACTTAAATCATTTGTTAATAGACCTAATTTTCATGGCTTAGTAAATGCTATGCCATATGCAGTGTTAGAATATTTAAGCTACATAGCGAATAAAAGCAACGTACGCATAACCTGTTTGCATTGGCAGTTTGCAAGTTTGCACCACTAGCTTACCAATTATTAACAATTAGATTGCTGGTCAAACACGGAGGCTTAAAACTCTCCTTCTTTTGCAATTACATGCATGTACTCTACTACTATGTTCTCGATCATTATACACACTTTCAACCCACCATATAGTAAGCACATCCCTTCGTTCATGGGAAACTCTCTTAATAGACATCCAAATGTGACATCATGTGTACGCACATTACTACAAACTATGGATGTTAAATTTACACATTGGTTGCGAACTAAATTTAACAAATATGTTGATTACATATGTGATTGAAATGATAATTGGAAAATGCTGTTTAAAAATATACATTTTAAAAAATGTTAATTACATATGTGATTGAAATGATGATTCGAAAGTTTTGTTTAAAATTTTAAAAATATATGTTAGACCTATTGCAATATTATCCAAATAACAGTAATAGAGACCATCCTATTAAAGGCGTCGATAGAAGGCGCATCTGGAAAAAAGCGTGGAACCGCCTTGGTTAAGGGGTTATGAACTCGGAACCCTGTTCGGCACCCAAAAAAATTGAATTAAAGGCGGTTATCTATCCAATTAAGGTGGTTTTCAAATAACTTCCTTTAAATAAGGAGGATTAAAGGCGGTTTACGTTATAATCGCATTTAGTTAGCCCTAATTAAATGCGGTTGTGTCAAACAGCCTTTGATTGAGGCTAGTTTTGAGTTCCAAAGAGGGCACTTACATGCCTTCTGGGTTCGTAACAGGTGGCCTACGCCAATTGTTAAAAGACAAAAGACCTTTCGAGTTTGTAAAGACTATCAAGGTCCTGTTTTGAACTCGGAATGGTATTTTCTTGTGTCATTTGTATATTGAATGTAGATTCCGAGTTCGGAACCCACTCTGTATTTATAAAAAGGGGGGCATTTATTCAAATTCTCACAAAGAATTAAATTTAAAGGGTTTTCTCCATTTCCTAGTCCATGAGCATCATTTTTCATCGGAGAAGGTAAGTTTTATAAATTTTTATTGTATGAAAATAAGTTGAAATGATGGCTTTACATATATAAATCTTGAATTAGGATTTGTAGTTAGCTTAATTAGAGGTGGGTTATGATTATTGTTGTGAGAATGCTAACAAGTTGCATTGTAATTGACGTGTAGGATAATGGATTAGGATGAACTCATTGGTAATGATCTTAAAAAATCACCCGATTACATGCCATTGATTGAATTATTTCTTACGGTAGTGTTTGAAGATGCTTCTAAAAATGGTGTTGTGCGAGCTCGATGCCTGTGTAAAGATTGTAGAAACGATGTATATTCGGGGAGAAAGAAATTGCGGGGACATGTCATATTGAGGGGGTTTCAAACTTCATACACACGTTGGGTATGGCATGGGGAAGTTGGAGAAATGGCTCGGACGATTGATTTGAGTAACACGAATGTGGGAGATGAATAGATGGGAATGTGGAATTTGACGAAATGGTGGGGGATATTGCAAGAGAGTTCAAGGGTAAACCCAAGGCATTACAAGATTTACTTGATGACAAAAATACGCCATAGTACAATGGTTCAAAACATTCGGTACTAATTAATGCGACTTTGAGAATAATGAATTAATTTAAAGGCTAGATTTGGGTGGATCGATAAGTCGATGACTGAAAATCTAGAAAATCTTAGGGAATTGATCCCCAAAGGTAACATGATCCTGGATAGGTTGTATGCTGAGAAAAAAGTTCTCTACCCGATGGGATTGGAATTTAAAAAAATACATGCTTGCCCGAATGATTGTATGTCGTATTGGGGGAAAGAAGATGAAATCGAGAAACAGGTCGGGCATGCGGTGAGTCTCGCTAAAAATTGAAGAGGGGTGAAATTGAGGTGGGTGCAGAAGTGTTAACTAAAACAAAGAAAAAACATTGGCAAAAGTGATGTGGTACCTCCTTATCGTTCCCCGATTACAGAAGTTATATGTGTGTAATTGTTTTTATGGCACGAGAAGAGGGATGAACTGGTGGATTATGTGATTAGACATACGCCAGATGGTGAGCGATTGAAAAAAATAATGCTCTTTACCCCTAGTTTGGGAAAGAATCCCGACATTTGAGGTTCGGCCTATGTACCAATAGAATGAATCCATTTGGTAATATGAGTAGTACACATAGTTCTTGGCCTATTATGTTTGTTATCTACAATCTTTCGTCATGGTTGACAATGAAACGTGAGTATGTGTTATTATTAGTGATGATTTACGGTCCTAAGCAACCGGATACTGACGTAGATGTGTATCTTGCTCCTCTTGCCGAGGATTTGGTTGACTCTATATAATGATGGTGTTCGGACATATGATGGCAGTGTTGAAGATTTCTTTACATTAAAAGCAATGTTATTTTGCACTATTAAGATTTTTCTGCATATAGTAATTTGTCTGGTTACTCAGTGAAAGGCCACTTTATTTGCCCCGTGTCTGTGAAGGAGATTGATTATCACCAACTGAAGCATGGTTGTAAAACTATATATCAAGGTCATCGTAGGTTTCTTCTGGGGGACCATCCATGGCGATTGGTGAAAAATGGTTCAATGGGAAAGTAGAGGCTAGAGAAGCACCGGTTGCACAAACAGACACTTAGATATTTTAAACTGTGAAGAATTTTCCCAATGACTTTGGGAAGAAGAAACGTAAAGTGCCCGTGGATGGGAATTGGATGAAATACTCCTCTTTTTTTTTCCAGATTGCCTTATTGAGAGTATTTGGATGTTAATTGTCTCGATGGTATGCACATTGAGAAGAATGTGTATGATTCTTTGGTTGGGACCTTGTTGAATGCCCCTGGGAAAACAAAGAACGGGCTTAAAATGGTTAGATTTGGTTAAGATGGGAATTAAGAAGAACTTGGGCCTTGCGAGTTTCGATGAAAATTGTTACTTTCCCCCTGCTTGCTATTCTATGTCTTAACCAGAGAAGAAATATTTTTTTGAGACCCTTAGTAGTGTTATGATCCCGGGCGCGTATTCTTCCAAAATCAGTACTTGTGTGTCAGTTGAGGAGTTGAAGTTGGTTGGGTTGAAGTCTCATGATTGTCACAAGTTAATTAATGCAGGAATTGAATGTCATTGCAATTCGGTCATCATTTCCATCCCATGTAACACTGTTCATTACGAAGCTATGTTTGTTTTTCAAGTCCATTTGTAGCAAAAACATTAGTGTGTCAAAGTTGGACAATTTGCAATCAATGATCGTTGAACATCTGTGCCGAATGAAAATTTATTTTCCACCCTCATATTCAACATTATGGTCCACCTATGTGTTCATCTTGTGCTTGAAATAAAACTTTGTGGTCTTGTCTTTTTAAAGTGGATGTACCAGTTGGAGAGGTACATGAAAATATCCAAGAATTTTGTGAAGAATCGGTACAGGTCTGATGTAAATATTGTACAGAGGTATGTGGCAGATGAGGTTATCGAGTTTTGTACTGATTATTTGAAGGAGGTCGATTCGGTTGGGGTTCCAACTCATAGACATGAGGGATGGTTGGAAGGTCATGGGGTTAGGTAGGGGAAAATTTTCAACCCTAGTGTAGAAGATTTAAGTACTGCCCATCTTTATGTTCTTCGCAATCATGAAGATGTTTTCCCATATACAGAGATTCACATGGATGACATTAGAGTGGCGAACCCTAATTTCAATGAAGCTCAGGATCTACAATTACATAGTCAGACTTTTTCTTCATGGTTGCGTGATCACGTAGTTGTGGGCAATCATCCTATGAAAGTTAAATGGTTAGCTCTTAGAGCACTTGGTACCATACTCTCTTATGAAGGGTACGACGTCAATGGTTTTACGTTCATCACAAAATCAGTGAATGAAAAGGGTTTCTCTTATAATAGTGGAGTGTCTCTCGTGTTCAAAGCTTTGCATGTAGGTAATGGAAGTGATAATAATCCTATGTACGCTCACCAATGTTACTTTGGAGAAAATTTAGATATCTGGGAGCTTGACTATGTCATTATGCGAGTTGCAGTTTTTAAATGCCAGTGGGTAGATTTCAACAGTGGGCAGTAGTGTACTGAGTATTTTGGTTTCAACCTTGTCGACAAGAGTCAAATCAGTTGGTAGGAAGATTCTCTCATCTTGGCCTCGCAAGCACACTAAATTTTTTATGTGAGGAATCCTTCTGATCCTAGGTGAGACATTTTTGTGGAAGGGAAATGAACATATGTTAAAGAATTTGAAATATAACATCATCAAGGTGGTATAGTGGGGCTTGGTGATGTGTCCGGAGTTCGGAACTAAACATATAGAAATCATTTCATAAGTACAGTCATAACAACTGTGTCAACGATCCAGACAGAAGAAACGAATTGGATGACATCCTTGAAAGATTACTTCGCTATGGGAAAATTACCAGTGGACAAGTTACAAGCCAAAAAGTTGGAGTTACGATCCCATAACTACATTTACAAAGGGGGAATCTTATACAAAAAAAAGTTTCTTATCTACATGGATAAAGTGTCTAGGACCACAACAAGCAAGCAAAATTATTAAGGAAGTTCATGAAGGATTATGTGGAACACATCAAGAATCTCGAACAATCGCGAAGAAGATAATTCGAACAGGGTACTATTGGCCAACCATGTTTTATGATACGTATGACTCTGTGTTAAAGTGTAAAAGCTGCCAAATTAACGCCCCGATATCGCATAAGCCACAGACTGCTTTAACAGGGATATATGGAGTCTGGCCATTTGATAAATGAGGAATCGACTTAGTCAAAAATTTCCCCAACGGAGAGGGTAATGCAAAGTTTTTAATCATATATATTGATTACATCACGAAGTAGGTAGAAGCAAAGCCATTAGGAAGAGTCACGGCAGAAGTAACAAGAAATTTTGTTTGGCAGAACATAGTTTGTTGCTTCGAGGTGCCACAAACAATTGTCACAGATAATGACACGCGATTCACAAGTGGGATCTTTAATGAATGGTGCTTGAAGTTAGGGATTTTGCAGGTATTCAAGTATGTAGCTCATCCTCAGACTAATGGCCAAGTGGAGGTAACTAACAGAATTATATTCCAAGGAATTCAAAAGAAATTGGAAGGGAAGCAAACTGCTTGAGTAGATGAGATACCTGACACATTATGGTCATACAGAATAACTGAGCGAGAACCAACTGGACAAATGTCGTACAGCCTAGTCTACGGTCATGAGGCATTAATACCAGTTGAAATCGGAAACTCAAGCCTTCAAGAAGAAAAATACAATGAAGGCGATAATCCCGACATGATGAGATTGGATTTGGATGAACTTGAGGAGAAAAGACAACATGCAACGATCACAGAGGCAAAGTACAAATAGAAGATGACCAGAGCGTATAATGAGAAAGTCAAGAAGACAAAATTTTTAATTGGCGATCTTGTGCTGCAAAAGAATGAGGCAAGTCTGGCAGAAGAAAAAGGAAAACTAAGCCTGAAGTGGGAAGGCCTCTACAAGGTGGTGAAAGCACATCGATCTAATTGCTACAAGCTAGAAAGATTGGATAGCAGCAGCGTCTCCAACATTTGGCATGTGATCAACCTAAGAAAGTTCTATGTTTAGATCCTTAGTAGGAGACAGGAAAAGATCAGTTATATAGGAGCCATGATAACATCATTAGTAGTGTTTTTGCTGTTCACATCATTGTTTAGTTTCCATTGCTATATCATCGCAACCATACATTATAAATATCACAAACCGTCTTTTGGGGTAAATTACCCATAGTACTCTTTACTTATACCCCATGCAAAATCCATAGTAACATCAATAGAAAGTAGCCAAATTATGGCACATCACAAAGAAAATAAAATATCATTTCTTATAATTGCGAACAAGTAAATTTTCACAGTCACGATAAAAGCAAGCAATAAATCATGGAACTTCAAATGATAGGATTTACCAGATCAATTTAGCAAGCTATAGATCTTGCAAAAAGGTTCACCAACCTACACAAACAGCGACAAAAGCAAGCAATAGATCTTGCAACTTTGCCCAGTAAAATTTTCCAATTTGCAAGCTATTAATCTTGCAAAAAGGCCTATGCACCTATAGAAATAGCGACAGAATCAAGCAATAGATCTTGCTGATTTTCAAATTACAAGCTTACAATCCTAACGTTGCGAGCTATAGATTTTGCAACAAGGATTACATTATAGACAAACGAAGCTACAACAAGCAATGGATCTTGAGGCTTTGCAAAACATGGGTTTCAACCCCAACATCGCAAGCTATAGATCTTGCAAACACAATGATAAAGATGAAATGTGCCCACGAAAACAGTGAAAAAACAAGTGATAGAAATTTTGAAGATGCATAACTCAAGTTGTCGTGACCTAGAGCTCATAAGCAACAGGTCTTGCAACTTTGCATTAACTTTTAGATTGATGACAATCAGTCTTCTTTATTAACTCAGGAAAACAAGAGCATGATAATATCATTGTCCAATGAATATGACACTGAGAAAAAGTGTCAATAAACGTAAGATAACACAAACTAGGAGAACATATCACTTCGAATGTTTACAAAAGTGAATTATTATGTAAAAGAAAAACAAGTTATCCACACCTTGATGCACGTGATGGCCCAACAGAAGAAGAACCACCAGAGCGATGGAATTACTCGGCATTTCCTTAGATCAAATATAATTATAACGCCACTACATATGCAAGTAAGCAGGATGATGTGTTCGACCGGTTCACTGCATACGATCAAGATGCTTTGCGTAGTATGCTTTATAATCAGTTATAGGATCAAACTCTCCATGATCAAGTTGAATACTCATAACATCCACGGTATCTTGATAACTCTTATTTAATGCCTCCAGGTTACGAACCTCTTCCTCTAACAGACGAATATGTGGCCTAACGGATTTGGATAGATTAATCCTCTGACCACTAATATTTATAATTAAATCCCCACGGGTAGTGGAACCACGAGGCTCCGTGAAAAGAGACTTCAATTTATCTTTGTACTCAACACAGGCTTGTTCAAGCTAGTGCACGCACGAGTCAAAATGGTTATATCCAGCATGAAGGAAATCATTCTCGCTACGGAAATGGGTATTCAAAGTGAACTATCATCAAACTTGCTTTGCCACCCTGCAGAACACGCAGAAAGATGGTTGCATTCATCCTGTTTCTTTTTCAGATGATCCATTGAGTGGTCAATCCACGAACATTGTTTATCTATTATTCGATCTTCCGATGAGCCTCGCGTGCTTTACTTGCTACAAAATTCTTTACCTCTTCTTGCTGACCAAGAATTTTAACCAAGCTCAGCTGCTATCGCTGAATAAGATCATTCCGTTGAGCACAAAATCCTTTCAGCTCACAAATATGATCTTGTGACTCGTTTATGGTCATTTCCCATCCAATCTCCAAATCTTTCGTGCTAAGTATCATATTCTTAAGACGAACGCCTAATAACTGTGCCCATTTCTGAATGCGAACGGGAAGTTTGAGCTAGCGTATGTAAACACCATCAGATTTGAGATCAACTAAGCTTCGAACAATGTCCTTGTCAAGAGATTCAATGTTATAGCTATCAGGTACAAATTTACTGCAAGGACAACTCATATATGGGAGGGCATGGAGATGGCAAAGAAGCAGAGACACGTCATCCAAGACATAATGGAATAGACTCCAAAGCAGAATTCCCAACATTAAAAAATCGATCAGAAGAAAGCAGTTCAAGATATTCCTTAGATAGAAATTTAGTAGCTTCAACTAGCCTAATATAGCAACAAGAATTAGTGGGGGGAAGAGGCTGAAAATGAAAACTAGGTCCCGACGAATCAAGAAGCTTTAAAAACTTATGATCGACCAAAATATTAAAACCCTACATATGAACAAATATGAGGAAAAGTATAAAATTAGATTTGATATATCGAAATAAGATTTAAAATAGTACATATAGTGTAGCAGTTTGTCAAAATACCATTATATATTACAAATAAAAAAAATCTCAAATTTAGCCATAAATCTAAGACCAACTAACATTAGCAAGAGAAGCGGATACATCATGGACAACAAGGGAAGAATCTTCCTTGTTCACATCCTGAGCAGAAATTTCCGTGTTCGCATCGACCTTTGGGATAGAAGAAGGCTCAGAATTAGGAGAAGCAAATGGAAGGCTGGCAAGTTAATCTACTTCAAAATTTTGAAGCTCGTAAATAGGAGTAGTGAGCGAAGATCAGCAAGATGCAATAACAAGGCATAAGGATGCCCACCATCAGTAATCTTTTTCACAAATATACCACTAAGCGCAGCCTTTTGCTGCTCCAATACCGCTTCTCCTTTATCTAATGATGGCAATCCCTTCGCCTTTAAGCCAAGATTTTCCTTCCAAAACTCCAACAAAGCCTCGCACCAACCAATGTTGCAAGCAGAACTAGAAATATCCTTGAAAAGGTTGAAGAAATACTTTGTTTTGAAAAGTCGATTAGCAAGGACTAGGGGGTAGTTAGGTGTAGAAAGACCTTGAGTCCGCATCTTTTCCAGCTCAGAACGGAGCCTACTGGCTTCTTCTCAGCTTCCTGCGCACACTTCTCAGCAGCTTCAAGAGACACCTTCATATCCTCGAGCTTCTTCTCACTGGCTTTCTACTTCTCCATCAACAAACCATCTTCCTTGGAAAATTTAGCAACCCACTCACCAACAAGTTAGAGACTCTCATCAATTTTATCATGTCAGCCACAAAAAGGTACAAATAAACATTAACATTCAGGCATCGCAATAGTAGAATAGTTGAACAACACAAAAATCATTTTAGAGCTACAAAGAACATACCACAACCATCAATTCATTTAAAGAGAGCTTAGAAAGTGTACTAGGAATGGTCCCCTCTGTTAAGAAGTTATTACTTCGTAGAGGAGGCTTAGAACGGGAGTGGCTAGAGCGACCTTTCTTCTCAAAATGCTCTAAGGTAGTCGATGAACCACCACTTCGTTGCTTCCTTTTTCTTTTTCTTAGTAGCGGCAGCATCTTCCGTAGACACATTTTCCCCTTAAGGTGTTTTCATTTTCCTTGATGTCAAATAAGGATTCGCTTGAGCGAGATTCTCTTCAGAAATATTGTCAACAATAAGGTCCTATGGTTGAACCGAGGAGTGTTCATTCTCATCAGATTGGTCATCAGAAAAAATGGCATGTTGACGGGATGCCCAACTACATCCATATCTGCAAATCAACAAATAATAGAAGTATGCGAACACCGAAACATAATTGAGAAATGTGAAAAATAAAAGTTAAAATAACACATATGACATAGGAAAGCCATATGATTACAACAAACACCTTCGCTCCCAGATTCAGCATGACGAAGACTTATTAAGTGTTTGCTGAGTTTCAAGACAACCTCGGAATCAACGGTGGGATGAACCCTCGGCTTGGGAAGCTTAGACTTAAGAACATTATAGTTCCAAACCGGAAGAGTCTGTTCGCACTCAAGGTCTAATTTCATATAAAAAAACTTTTGTGCCATAAACCGCAGTTACTAGGAAACCAACTAACCAACTCAAAAGTGGGAATGACAAGGTAAAAAGTGAATTCTTCGGATGATTTTTTCACCTTACGAACTGATATAGGTTGCGAAATAAGTCAATTGAAAAAGGGACATTGGCTTGGGTACATACATGGTAGAAAACTACAATGATTGCAATATCTGTAGGGTGAAACTGAGACAATGTGATTCGATAATGTAAAAGTAAGTCTATGATGTGCTGGGATAAAGGAAAACTAGAACAAAGTTTAGATAATCTAAATAAAAAGATATATAGCCAATGGGAGGGGTGCGAACAGTTTCAAGACATAAAAGGAAAATTAGTTTTGAGGTTTTCCAAATATTCATCAGATAAAATGCTAGTAGTGGAAAAAGAACCGGTGAGGTGATCGAAATCCTTAAAAGAATTAATATCATCAACCTGGACATCATCTACGGGAGAATCATTAAGTTTAGGGGTAGACATTTGGCCAAAAACAACTCCTAAAAATTTGAGAATAAAAATTGTAGTAATTAGAGCCACAAAATACAGAGGGAATATTCCGGCAAAAGTTTAAAAAATAAGCACAAATAACAAGCTGGAGAAGACAAGGACAACTTCTAATCAAACGAAAGCATGGAAATTTGTAAAATGGAGACAAAAGCACAGTCTAACAATTGAGAAAAAATGATTAAGAAAGAGGAAGAGAGGTGAACACATAGGAACTTGCGATGTAAGAAGGCGGAGAACAACGGTGCAGAAGAGGAAAGGGGAAGATAAAGGACTAAGACATTTTGAGGAATTAACAAAGCTCAATATTTAAGTTAAGGCACTGAAACGTCAAAGGTGAGGAGTTGAATCAGATGGGAACACAATGATGAAAATTTTGACAAAAAATAAGTTACCTTTTGCGGAATACAAGAAGGCAGTGGTATATCAATGGACAGTGCTCTGAACAATGACAAAGTTAAGAAAGTAAATTCAAAGCGCCTATAGGGGAAGAAAATATAACGGTGGGACAGTAAAGTCGGAATACCGTAGCGAATAATAAGGAGAGAATATCGGTTCAAAGAAACAAAATCTCAACAGCTAAGTCTATTGGAAGTACAACACCTAAAGTGAAGATTCAAATTCAAAATTCAGAAAATAGACATCCCAACATAATTTTAAGTATAGCCAAGAAGCAAGCAACACTTCGCGAAGACAATGTAAGTTACACTAATGACAAACATGTTATTACAGCTTAAAAAATTAGCAAAACAACAATTCGCATACATTCCACAAAGTTATCGCTTCGTGTTTCGTAGTCTTCATGGCTAGGGGGGAGGGGGTTTATGGTGTGTACCTAGCCCATGGACTATAGAATGTTGGCCTTAGGGCCCAGCCCAAGGTTTAGCTTTGAACTAATAAGCACAAAGTCACACCCAAGAACTCTTAGCCACGAAGCGTGAAAAGCGGGATCATATCCAAAAGGACTAAGTTACGAACTGAGAAAGGCAGAACCACGATCTGGACTCAGCCACGAACCAAGTTTATAGTGACCACGATGCAGCCCACGGTCTGGAATCCTAACAATGCGGAGCCATGACTACAGTCCACTATAAATACAAGAACAACAGCACTGGCTGAGATAAGTGATACAAAACAGAGAAATACCAATTCTGTTAAGGAAAGTACTGATTTGATAGTCGGAGCCCTTTCCCAGAAATCACTCCTGGGATTTGTCTTGTAGGTTCATAGTGATAAACGTCATAAACCATCTAGCCTGGTCAGGAATACCACATCACTTTCATACATATATTAGATTATATTTAACTATAATAGTCATCAATTAACTATAAATTAATAATTTAATTAATATTATTTCATTTAAAAATTCGTTGAAAATAGATGAAGAATGTTAAACAATTCAAGAAGAATTTCTAATCAGTGAGAGGGAGTTCATTTTGGCGTTTTACTAACTTATGTTGTTTATTATAACAGCGAAATTGTTGCAAAAAATATAATAATAATAACAGAGAAATTATTCAATTCAAAATTGGAGGATGAAAAAATCCATTGTAAGTTACAATTTGTAACAATGCTAAAATAGATCGTGTTATCAAGGTACGAAATCCGGAAGCAGTATTTGCCATCACATAGTGAGTGCATGTTGATTTATTTTATAGGTTTTCTTCAGTAATTAGAGTTCTTCTCTTGAAAGACGACATTTTCATATTTCATGGAAAAATTAAAATTTAAAGTGCAAATTAGAAAAATGAAAATAAATTTTTTGGGTTGTATGAATCGGGTTATAAACTTTATAACTACTACATGTTGCATAATAAATTTTTAACATTGTAAATAAGACTTTTTACATTTTATTATCCTAATTAAATCTCGTCTTTGCATAAATTTATAGTCTTTCCATAAATTTAAGGAAAAACAGTATTTCTCAAAACTTTACCGAGGAATTAAACAACTCATGTAGAAAATAAAATGAACATTGAAGAGGTGCCGTCACCTTCACGAACACTTCTACGTACACAACTAGCTTGACATTAATATTGGAGCCCACGAGAATAAATTAAAATTCATTATTATCATCTACTACCATTCTAACTCAAACTTCACTCTTTTTCCTTCAAAATTTTCAAATTTCATATAACTATAAAATCCAATGAACACATTATACATTGATAATAATATCACCGTATTAGATTCGTAATATATTTTAAATATTAATATTTTATTAAAACTGATTAAGTCAAGTTGTATATGGTGTCTTGAAAAAACTGATTAATTAAAACTGTGCAGTCTTGAGAGGAAAATCAGGAAGTACTTCTGCGGTTGAAACGTTAATCCCATGATGGTTATGAATGCAGGATGCCTAAATTTCAGAGAAGCAATATTCTTCTTTTTCTGCTCTGACTCTCAATGAATTCAGCATTATTCTGACAGATTTAAGGTTAATTTATTGTTCCTCATTGATTTTATTAGTTATTACCACAGCGTTCCCTATGTATGTTTGAGTACAGTCACAGTCATTGATTTCATTATTTAGTA
The DNA here is from genome assembly GCA_032355605.1 of Rubia tinctorum. Taxonomy (NCBI): domain Eukaryota; kingdom Viridiplantae; phylum Streptophyta; class Magnoliopsida; order Gentianales; family Rubiaceae; genus Rubia; species Rubia tinctorum. The sequence goes on from JAULKM010128884.1 coordinate 16,613, forward strand.
GTGTTTAATCTGTACAGATGACATCCATCATGTATTTAAAAAGCATCATATCTCGGCACAGTGGCGTAGTCAGAATTATCAGAGTGAGGGGGCGATTTATACCTAATTTTTTAAATTTAATTACATACACTAGATAAATAATAATGTTTTTAAAAATGAATAAATAAACCAAAAACGATGTATCCAAAGCAAATGTCATTAAATTGAAATATAAATCATTAAAGTACTTCAAAACACTAATATTACAAGGGAGATCTAAATATTTTCAAAACTTAAGCTGTAAAAACAAAAAACAAAAAAATGGATGGCAACTGCCACCCACGTCAGTACACTGCCTCCGCCTCTGCACACAACCACAATAATTTGTTGGTTTTAAATTCTATCATGGTATCAGTCAGGTCTCTCTTAATATTCTCTGGCTTTTATAAAAAAAAATACCAAAATTTTCCTCCTGTTTTCGATCTTCAGTCATGCCCACCCTCCGTCTCCATGGCGATCGCCGCCGCTGCCCAACTGCTGTCGATCGTGCGATCAAAACATCCTGTACATCATCGTCACGCGCCATCGGTCTCCCTGCTCACGAGCCGCTGAGTTCCACTCATGCGCTGCTTTTTCTGCCATTCTCTTCTACTCCAATTTCCAAGAAAGAAAGTTATATCGGTCTTCTACTACCATTCACAAGCTTGTTGTGTGTCTGTTGTGATTTGATTTTTCTTTTGTGCTTGAATATGTTCCTTCTTGTTCTTGATGACGTCAATTATGCTTCCATCGTTGATCACCTGCATCACCATCAATCTTGATGGTTCTAACTACGCTCACTGGCGTACTCAGGTTAATTTGGTTTTACGTACTATTAAATTAATCGGCTTAGCTAATGGATCTACCGAATGTTCCAATCTGCCTGCAAGTTTGGCTTCTAAGGAACCCGATGACAAGGTTTCCGAAGATGTCGCTGCTCATGATGCTTGGATTCAGTCAGATTAGCTAGTTCAAAAGCTCTTTTCTCATCCCTAACTCCATCTGCAATGTCAGTAGTTGATGGTATGGTCAGTGCTTCTCAGGTATGAGAGGGTTTGGCCACTAAATATCAAAACAATGCTCGTGATCGTCGCCTATATCCTTGTGATCGTTTGTATGGTACTCATCAAGATGATCAATCTGTTCAAGATTATTATTTTGGTTTTAAGGCTATTCTCGATGAATTGCTTGTTTTAGGTTATAATCATAATGATGAAGATATTGTTGTGCTATTTTGTCGTGGATTGAATGATAAATTTTTACAGTTCTCATTAGCCCAAATGATTAAGGACCATTTACCACCTTTGTATACCATTGTGGCTGATGCTAAGTTAACAAATCACCGAGAATTTATTGTCTATTGCTAAGTTAACAAAGGATCTAAATGATGTTGTTTGTTTCGTTTACACTTCTTTCCCTATTCAGAACAAGGTTACCAAGGAGCTTGGGGGCCGATAACACAGTGAGGGAGGTCTCCACATTTTAGATTATGGTGGTGTTGCTTTAGTTTCTTTTCTAAAATCAAATAAAGCTAAGGACTCATTTGAGCTATGGCATAGTCGGTTAGGACATGTTCCTTTTTCTGTTATTTCATCTTTGAATGAGACTGGTAGTTTTTCAATTACTAGTTTGCTGCCTAAGCCTCATTTATGTACTTCTTATGAGGTGGCTAAAGACAAATGTCTTTCTTTTAATGATAAATTGTGCACCACGCATACTTGATTATAGTTCATTGTGACCTTTGGGACCCTCACATGTTGTCTCTCGTGTCGGGTACCTTTATTATGTCACTTTTGTTGATGATTTCTGTTAGTTTACTTGGTTATATCCTCTACGGCGAAATTATGATTTTGTGAAGACTTATATGCAATTTGAAGAACTTGTTGAGAATCAGTTTTCTACCACCATTAAAGTTTTACAGAGTGATGGTGTAACCCGTCCCCTCCTAAGCGTCGATAAAAACACGAGAGAAAGACTGTTAGGGGTCAAAGATGAAATTTATATGTTGCTCTCATTCCTACTACTATAGTAACACGAATGGTAGATAGTGGAAAGTACCAAGGTTGTTGATGAGACGTCAAATGCATGTATTTTCAGAAGCATTTAACATATCTTTTGTTATCTTTTTGTTGGAAGATTGCTAGATTTAGGTAGGATTGCATTATAAGGGGTTTGGATAACCGTTTTCGGTTTTCGTATCTAAATCCTTCTTTTTGTAACCTAGTTTGAGTCTAATGGATTTTTGGTCCTTACGAGCATCTAGATTCCTTTTTGTGAGCTTAATTTTTAGATTGGTCGTAAGCACTTTGGAGTATTTTATTGAAGGCCATTTGCAAGGATGATAGAAGATTGAAAGCCACGAGTCAAAATGTGGTAGAAGATAAAAGGGTTGAAGAAGGAAGACAAAGAAGCGGATGAATTGAGATCTGGACATTTAAACCGAGTTTCGAGAAACATTCAAGAAGAACCAACCTCTGAGGGTAGGACCATTAGATTCGTCTTCTCGAGCACTATAAAATCGAATTTAAGAACTCCCTAATCAGATCAATGGTTCACCCATAGCGACTGACCAAAGATCGGCTGCCCGACCGGCCAGGTGAAGAAGACCGGGCGCTCAACCGTGCGCCCGCGCGCCCAAATGACAAAAATGAGCTTCAGTGTGAAAAATGAGCAGGCGATTCCACGCGCCCACGCACAGCCCGCGCGCCAGGAGACCATAACCGCGCGGCCTCCGCGCGGCTGCTCCTTGCCCGCCCTCCCAACGCCCCGTCTCCCGCTCCAGTGCTCGGCCTCTTGCGCGCCAGCGCCCAGCGTCCATGCCTAGGCTGTTGCATCCCTCACACGCCTAGTGCCCCTGATGTGCACATCCCACGCCCGAAACACTTTTTGACCATTCTTCTCGCCAACTTTTGTACTATAAATACCCCTTATCTTATCTTTATCTCTCCTCTTTTTTCTGGGCCAAAAATACTTCTCCATGAACCCTAGTTCTTCATTTTCTTCTTCTTCTTTTCTTTCTTTGTTTTTGTATGGATTTGTCTATGAATGTTAGTTTGATTTGTGCTAGGTAAACTTATCACTTGGGAGCAATTGTTTGAAGCTTCCAAACCCATGTAG
>JAULKM010128895.1:0-19746 GCA_032355605.1 Rubia tinctorum
AGGATTTTCAGATGTATTCCATCGCTTTTTAGTTGTAGCTATAGCGTGTTACCGCGCTTCAGATACAGATTAGGTTTCATCTTATTCTGTAATCTCACAAATTGCTTCCATTTGAGGAAATCATTTTAGGGTTTGAGGAGCCTAATAAATATCCTCCCACCAATGGTGGTTTAATTAAAAAAAAAAAGTAAGCTGAAAGAAGAAATCTGACCGCTACTTCCCAACCACTCTCCCTCCCTCAAGCGATCTCTTATTTTTTTCATAATTTATTTAATTACGTATAAAATAGCCTTGTATTTCGACAAATTCTTGGGGAAGACGGGTTTATTAAGCAATTAGAATAGTTATATGTTTATAACCCGATTAATTCAAGCCAAAATTTTTATTTTCAATTATTCTAATTTGTAGTTTAAACCTTGATATTTGTTTGACTTATGGAAATGATGTCTTTCAAGAGAGTTCGTTATTTGGTATCAAACAAGACTCCGTCTCTTGAAAGATGGTATTTCCATAAGACAAAGAAATATCAAGGTTTAAATTACAAATTAGAAGCAATCAAGATAAATTTTTAAGTTGCATTAATCGAATTATAAACTTATAATTACTGCACGTTACATAATAAAATTTTATTATTGAAACCAAAACTTTTACCCTTATATAATTTTAATTAACTCTGTTTTTCCATAGGCAAAAATGGGTTTTTCCAAAACTTTATAATAAAAAACAATCAATGAAATATTAATTCTCTGCCACCCCAAGCGTGAATGCACGCGTCACGGTTATTAATGGCGTGAACACTGCAGTTCTCTTAAAGCCACTGATGAAACAGACAAAGAGAGAAGCAGTGCAATAAGGCGAAATAGTTACTCCTCCGCGCATCTCCGCCCATCTCCGCCGTACATTGATCTTTCCGGCGGCGTCAGGTTTTTCATTACTCATCTCGCAGTTCTTTTAGTGTGTTTCGTGATTTTGCACATGTTGTACGTTGTGCAGAAAAAGTTGTACGTTGTGATATGTTCTTATTTCCCCCTCTCATTTTAGCTCTGCTTGCATATTTCCTGGTTCTGGCCAAAAGGGTTTAAATTATTTTTTGAAGAAAAGATACATTTGTAAAGGTTTTTGCATGTCCAAATATGGTTAGAAAGTTGTGTTTAGGAAGAAGAGGGCAAATATGTTTTGCTTTGTGACATAAAAAAATATGTTTTGATCTGTTGTTTTACATGATTTACCTAGTTCTTGGAAAGTTGTTCATTCATTCATGAAACAAAACAATGTGATGTGCATTTTCTGGTTTTGTATTATTGATCTTAGCTCTACTTTAATGACAATTTTGCAGGTCAAAATGGTTTTTGTTTTGTCTCTCTGCTTTGATCTTTCAAAAGATGCCCTTTTTAGAAAGAGGTTTAAGGAAGAAGAGGGCTGTGTGTTTTCTGGATTTATGTTCTCTTTTATGACTCAATTAGGGTTATGATTTGATCTGCAATAATGTGGAAAGAAGTGTTCTTTCTTGCTGTTAAGATTCTTGTAGACATTTAATTTTTTAAATTACGATGCAGGGGCGGAACCAAAATTTTTTTGTGGGTCACAATTTAATTTGATGACTCTATATATGGAAATAGTGTTAAAATTTTGAGAAAAATTTAAATTTAGAGGGGTAAAATTATCTAAAAATAAAAATTAACTAAGACACTAATCCAAAATCATATATTAATTAATTGAAAATATTTTTAAAATAATATATATTTTTTAATGAAATGGTGGGGCAATTGCCCCACCTTGTCCAGGCGTAGCTCCGCCATTGTTACGATGAATGTAGCAAGTTCTCACACGACATTAGTCAGATGTGTATACAATTTAAATTGCTTAAAACTTTATCGATGAATATTGGCGGCACAGGACATTGTTAAGACACAGAGGGACATTGTTAGTCCTACATTTGAAGTGTTTAATTTTCGCAGAAATGGTTAGTTTGGGAGATTCGGATCCTGTTGAAATCAAGAAATCTTCCTCAGCTGAGGATTCCTCTCCTTTGCCTTGGAAGGTAGTACTCCAAGTCTAAGATTAGCAATTGTATTCTGAATACAGAGGTTTAGGGAGATAGATTCCACTGATTTTCTTGCCTGGTTTCATATTTTCATGATTCTGAGTTTTTCCGACCTTCTTTTTACGCAATTAACATGATCAGGCTTCATCAAACATGTTGGAAAGCGACAGACTTCGCATGAAATTCCTCGAGAAAGTGGAGGACTTGAATTTCACCTCGGATGAGATTCTATCCCATCTAGACAGGAAAACAAATGAACTCGCTGAAATGAAGAAAGACTATGAGAGGCTGTTTGAAATGTACAAGTGGAAGCTGTTGAAGATTGAGAAAGATCTGCTAAATCATCGGGTAATTGTTCTAAATGTGTTCCGTAAATATAATATATTTATGATCAAATGTTATGTTTTGATGAATTGTTTTTGAATGGCAATGTAGCAGAGGGAAAACAAGAAATGGCGATGCGAGAAGACTGAGCTCGAGATGAAGCTCTCAACAATCGAAAATGAACTGATTGCGAAAGACAAGGAGTTACAAACACGGGAACGCTGCGCAAATGATCAGCTGCAAGAACTGAGGAAAGAACTGATTGCGAAAGCCGAGGAATTACAAAAACACAATGAAGTGAAGCAAACTCTTATTAAGGAGAAGCGCTGCGCGAATGATCAGCTGCAAGAACTGAGGAAGAAACTGATTGAAAAAGACAAGGAATTACAAACACGGGAGCGCTGTGCAAATGACCAGCTGCAAGAACAGAGGAAAGAACTGATTGCAAAATCCGAGGAATTACGAAAACACAATGAAGTGAAGCAAACTCTTATTAAGGAGGAGCGCTGCGAGAATGATCAGCTGCAAGAACTGAGGAAGAAACAGATTGAAAAAGACGAGGAGTTACAAACATTGGATGCAGTGAAGAAGCAAGCCTTCACGAATGATCATCTGCAAGAACTGAAGAAAGAACTGATTGAGAAAGACGAGGAGTTGCAAACACCCGATGCAGCGAATGATCAGCTGCAAGAACTGAGGGAAAGACTGATTGAAGTAAGAATCAAATTGTGCAATAAAACAGTCAGTTCTTGCTCGATTAGTACTGAAAATGACCGCGTCTTTTTGTGCAGCTGTTCAAGGAGAAAACATCTGATCAAGATCAGGTAATTGGAGTGAAGCAAATGGGAGAAATGGATTGTGGAGCTTTCAAAGAAGCTGCGAAAAGAAAACTTCGTGAAAATGGCACGGAAGATCGAGCTTCAGAACTCTGTAAAACATGGCAAAAACTTCTCAGGAATCCCCTATGGCTTCCTTTCAAAACCGTGTGCATGGAAGGCACTGAAGATCAGCACAAGGTACTCCCTCCATTAAATATGTCTGATTGTCAATATCTTTAACTGCTTATAATAACAGCACATAAAAAGTTGATATTTAGAAACTACGAATTTAGCAGTGTCGGATATGATATTATTGATACATCATTGTTCTGTTTGAGAGAATATGTTTATAGTGCCATTGTAGAGTACAAGTTTGAATCTTTCTTGTTTTAGCAGGAAATTGTTGATTCTGAGGATGAGAGACTGACTGAGCTGAAGATTGTCCTGGGAGACGATGCGTGTGAGATTGTGGTTACCGCGCTAAATGAGATGAATGAGTACAACCCGAGTGGGAGATATCCTGTGTCTGACCTGTGGAACTTCAAGGAGGACAGGAAAGCAACGGTGAAGGAGGCGCTCACGTGTCTTAACGACCAGGGGAAGTGTCTCAAGCGCTGCAGAACACGGTGACGAGATATGATGCTGTGTAGTATTGGGTAGAAGTTAATAACTCTTGTAGTTCCAATCTTTATTTAGTGTTGGCTAGTATTAAGAGAAAAGTGTGAGAGATGTGTTTATATTTCTTTCTTGTACCTTCAAATTTATAACCTAGATAGTTGGTACTACTTTACTTTTCCTTATTCACTATCAAATATCAACCCAAAAGAACTTCGACTAGTTGGTTTGGAGAGTGTATATTGATTCAGTAGTATGTAATGAATTGTGTCTTATGAATAGATAGTACCTTCCTTTATAGAGATTTCTTGATCAAATGGATATCATCTTGTCCATTCCGTGTCAGGGAAGGTGTGCACGCTCGGATGTCAGGGATTAGGCGCTTTCCTTTCTCCTGCGTCCACTTGATTTCAACCTACTTCATCACGTTCCTTAAAATGATTGATCTTGAACGGTTGGGATTTTATTTATCTCAATGGTTGAGATGTTTCCACGTGAAGGTGGTCATCACACCTAATCACACTCTTTAAAAAAATTCTTAACTTTTCATTTATTTATAAGAGTCCAAGTTAAATTCTAGAAATTTTCAATACATATACTTCCCCTATCTGGTTAACTTGCACAAAATCTTTATTTTCAATCAAAATTGTCAAACTTTGACCATTTTTTGAGAAAATTTTGACTATATATTTGAATTATTATATGAGTAACGATATTATCGTATGATATATTGAGTTTGTTTAACAAGATTTATAAGTGATATGCTTATAAGTTAAGTACCTTTTAAGTGTATCCTGAACTCCTAAAAAATTGCTTAGTTTAGAAGTAGTAGCTATTTGAGTAAAGTGCTAAAATAACCATGACTTTAGGCTGAAAGTGCCAATATAACCCTGCAATATCAGAAAGTGCCAATGCAACCCTTGACTCGTTTGACTTTCCAGTCAACTGATTTATGGCCAGATTTATGTAAAAAGATGATTTTGCCTTTAACTTTAAAAAAATAAAAAAAAATGAAAAAGAGGAGCCTTGTTGTTGACCTCTCAAATTGTACACCCAATTGTCGACTGGAGGACCGCTAGTACCACCGTCACCCCAATTGTCGACCAGAGGCAGCCAGTACCACCGCCAGTACGATCCAGTACAATTTTGGAAAATCGAATTTAGGGTTTTTGATTTGAATCGGGCCGCCATCGGCTCCTCCGCCGGAGTTTGAATTAAGTCTGGGTTTTTGATTTGATTCGGTGGTGGGTGGTGGTGAGTTGACGGTGGTGGAGCGTGGTGAATCAGGGGTGGTGAACCACCACCGGCGGTGGTGTCGGAAAGGTGGTTGGGGTGGTGAACCACCATCAACGGTGGTCATGGTAGCGAACTTCCAGCTCTTGGCTGAGCGGCGCTGGGGTTTTGGCTTGGCGGAGGCCGATGAAGATCTTGAGCACGATTGAGGCCATTTTCGGTGGTTGAAAAATGTTCACCTACTGGGAGGTGTAGTGTGAGGAAGTGTGGACCAAGGATTCGTTCAGGTCTTCGAACGAGACGGTCGCGACGTACTTTGTGGACGCGCTGTCGTCCCGCATCGTGAGCTCGTATTTGGTGGGTAGGCTGGCAGAGGTGGTGGTGGCTGGCCGAGATGGTGGATGAGGTGATGGCTGGTGGCGGCGGAGGTGGTGGGTAGGGTTGCGGATGTGGTGGGGGTTGGCGGAGATGGTGGAGAAGGTGGTGGCTGGCGGAGATGGTGGCGGAGGTGGTGATAGGGGTATTATGGGGCTAAAAATTTCAGCTTCTAGATCAAGGGTATTTTAGCTATTTCAGTATTTCATCATTGACGGAATTGAGATAATCAATGCCGGAATAGGGATTTTGGGTATATCGACATTAATTTTTAGAAAGTTAGGGTTAGATTGACACATACAATAATTAGTTAAGGTTAGATTAGCACTTTCTGAGATTACAAGGTTATATTGACACTTTCAGCCTAAACTCAGGGTTATAAATATAAATAACCCTAACTATTTTTTGGGGAGAAACATAATCTGATCTCCCTCTACATTTAAAATATGTCAACTTTGCTTATAAGGACAAATCCACCAAACACGCTCATGACTCTGTTAGGTTCGTTGTAACATTAAAAAAAATTAATATCAATTTTATGCATCGTTAATGTACGTAATCATATATATTTACAATCAAACATAATTATTGCACATCGTGAAAAAGATTACTCCCTCAATCCCGTTCAAATTGCAAACTATTTATTATCAAAATTTTGCCCTATATTTAAATAGATATATGGGCAATAATATTACCGTATATAATATTATTAAATTCATCATAACAAGTCATTTCTAAATATTAACTTTTTATTTATCGTAATTATACATAAATATACATATACGTAAATATACATATTAACGATTAATATGTTTCTTAAATAAGATAATAATGATTGACGTGAAATCTGATAAGGGACGGAGGAAGTATATTCAGACTACAGGGGAACAAATGAAGTACTCCCTCCGGTTTTTTTAACATTGACACACTTTATTTTTTTGGATGATTTTTTAATATTGTCTCATTTCTTTTTTTGGCATATTCTAGATTGTTTTCATCTACTCAATTTACTTTTTACTCTTTCAATGAATTCTCAACCACTAATTCTACCTTTCTAAATCTTTGACCCAAAATCAAATGTGTCACTGTTAAAGAACAGAGGGAGTATCTTTAACTTTTGAAATTCTCAATTCATAAACCATCATTTCAATTACCCATTTATGATTTTTTTATAAAAAAAATCTGATTAATTAGTTGGAATTTGAAGAGGTATCCAAGAAATGATTCATCCTCTAACCTACGCGCGGTTTTTCACTCTTCCATTTTTCTCTCTCTTGGTAAATACAAACCAGGCGAAGAGCAGTTCTTTCCCGGCACATATCTCCCGGCCGGCGATCAGCCGGCGGATTATTCCGGCAAAATTTTCCCGAAGGTATTCATCTCATACTTTCATTATGTTGTTATTTTATTTCTCAATATGTATTATGTTTTTTTTTTGGGTTCTAAGCTCATTCAGTGGTTTTACTTTAACAACGTTGCTCTAAAAATCAAGAATTTGGTTTCACATGTTCTTGTATGAAAATTCCACGTTTCTGGAAAAAAGGGTTTCTTTTTTCTTTTTCATTTTATATTTGCTCTTTCAAAAGTTTCCTTTTTTCCCTCCTTTTTTTTTTTGCCTTGGATGAAGTCTGAATTTTGTCTTTTTTTGCTCCCATATTCTCTATTTTGTGGATAAAGATTATATTGTGGAAAGAGTTGTTGTTTGTTGCTTGCTATTAAAAATTCCATGTCACTGGCCAAAAGGGTTTTTTTCCCCCTTTTATATTGGCTCTTTCAAAAGATTCCATTTTCCCTCCATTTTTTGCCTTGGTTTAAATCTGGATTTTGTCATTTTTTTGCTCCTATGTTCTCTGTTTTGTGGCTAAAGATTATATTGTGGAAAGAGTGGTTTGTTGCTGAAACATTTCGATTTTTTCGGATAATAATATACTCTCATTCATTCATTTGACTTTCCAATGAAGTAAATTTATTTAATGTGAGATTTAATTTAAACAGCTCGAAATCGCTGATATGGAGAAGAAGGATGCTTTGGCCCTAACGAATACTGTCAATGATAAAGAGGTACTGTTTTCAGTTTCCTTACAAAGTTCAGCCAAACCTAAATGTGAAAGCTTAATCTGTATTTGAAAATTTGAACAGAGGAAAATCGCTGAACTAGAGGACAAGGTTTCGGCCTTAGAGAATGCTTTGAAGGAGAAGGAAGAATGTGAGGATTGTATGGCTGTTCGAAAACAACTTATAGAAGTAAGATTTGTGCTTCATAGTTTTCTTTCGAATACAATTTCTGTAAAAAATTTATAAAAAAACATGCCTTTGTTCAGTGTTGGGAGTATAGCGACGGCATTGTAGGACTGAAAAGAATGGGATCAATGTTGCCCGATTCAACACAGCTGTTGAAAGGAGACTCGTGTGGAATGACCTTGATGTAGAAACCGAAGAGCTGTGGTGGTTCTGGCAGAACAAAATATCCGATCCCCATTGGCATCCTTTCAAGGTGGTGCCTGTGAATGGTACTAACGATCATCAGGTTAGGAAATCCAACCCTTTATATCATATTATTGTGATTGGCCGAAAACTACATTTTGAGTGATCTGTCACAACATGATATGTGATAGACTCATTTGTCCGAGGTATAACTTATAAGTGAATTGTTTAATGTATATATTTTTCTTCTTAATCTCTATAGTTTTGACTCTGAGGGGGATATAGTGCTGATTATCAGGTATAGGGTGAAGGAATGAAGAGTCTTGTATGCGTACAACTTTCTCGTGTCATTAGAGCGAATATACATCATTTTCTTTTTTTCTTCATAAACTGAGAACATCAGAAGTGACTGGGATGTTAAGAAATCCAACTCTTTATATCATATTAATCAGATTGGCCGAAGCCTACATTTTGAGTGATTTGTCACATCATGATACGAGATAGACTCATTTGTCGTGAATTGTTTAGTGAATTCTTATTAATTCCAGTGGTTATAAGGTGTTATAAGGTGAATGAAGATGAATGAATGCAGAGTTTTGCTATCTGTACAACTTTCTCGTGTCATTTGAGCGAAATGTGCAGCAATTTTTTCTCCCTTTTGTTGATGCAGAAAGTTGTTGACCCGGAGGATGGGTATCTGAAGATGCTGAGGATCCATTTGGGTGGCGAAGCTTGTGACCTAGTCATTTCCGCGTTGAAGGAGATGTTGGAATACAGCCCGATCATGAGAACCCCGGTACCCGAGCTGTGGAACTTTGCTGAGAACAGAAAGGCGGCGCTCAAGGAAGCAATCTACAACGTCGAGTTCCAAGGTCAGAGGAAGCACTTCAGAGCTGGAGGTGGAGCTATTTATTCGCACTGCTTATGTCAAATTTCATAAGTTGTTTTGATCGTGGCTGAAACAGTTATGCTATGATACTAGGTTCTGATTAGGGTATTTTGAATGCAAGATGTGATAGCAAAAGGCAGTAGTTATTTTGTTGATACTGAAAACTGTACTGCTGCTATGTTTTGATTACAAATTTCTGATTAGGGTATATGTAATGCAAAGATACAGTTTGTGTTGTTTGTGACAATCCTCAATTGTCTTATGAGGCGAATTCTTAAAATGAGTGTTGGCCTTTTAAGAGTCGGCATTTCAAGTGTCGATTGTTAATAGTTGGTATTTGAAGCGTCAGTTGTTAAAAACTGGCATTTCAAGTGCTAACGGTTAAGAGTCGACATTTTAATTGCAGACCGTCAAGAGTTGGCATTTGAAGTGCCGGTGATTAAGAGTTGGCATTATAAGTGCGGAATTTATATTTGTTCAATTAACTGATACCAGTTTATATTTCAATTTAGATTAGTGACTCACAAGGAGTATTCTCTCCATTCTCTTTATATTGTCATGCATATTTAAATGTTTAGTTTTTAACACACTTTTTCCTTATGACAAATAAAATTTTAAAAATTGTCTAGTAACAATCAATCAACTTTATACTATATACTACACTAGCATATTCTAATTATATATATTTTTAAAAAAACTATAATGTAAATATTGAGATATACTCCCTCTGTCCCACTTTCCTATTTTCCTTTTTAGAACGTTCCACCATAAATTTCATAATTCTAAACTTTCTATTTTTAGACATAAATATGTGGTCATAACTCTTCCTTTTATTTGATTTATGTAGATTCACTCTCATCACTCATTAAAAAAATACCACATATACTTGTTTTAAAGTTTGTGCAAAACAATTAGAAAGTTTAAAGTAGAACGGCTGGATGGAGTATATGGCTCCATCATTTTATAAGATATTTACACTTTAACCCGATTCTACAAAAGATATAGAGGGAAAGGACTAAAATTGCAATTTTTCCTCTACCAACCTCAAACTTGAAGGATAAGTATCAACCTCCCCGATTCTCACTCAGTGGCACGTATCACCCACTCGCCACACAAACCCGGACACCTGTCTTCCTCACTGCAAAACCTCAGTTCCAGGCGAGTGCACGCGCGCAGCTGAGCCACTTTTTCACGCTACCACTGCTTTTTGAACACAGCAAAAGAGAGTGTAAAAACAGTCCATTCATATCTACCTGCTTCGGTGGTAAAAATCCGGTGCATTTCTCCCGGCCGTTTGTATTTTCCGGCGGCGTTCTCCGGTTACCATTATCTCCGCGCAGGTAAACATTTGATTAGGTTTTGTGTGTGTGTTTGATCTTTTGATTAGCAGTGAAAGGGGAAATTTTGGAGGTGTATTTTAATTGTAGAGCTTTAAAATCATTATGATTTTTTGACCTTCTGTTTGATTTTTTAAATATTGTGTTTGTGTGAAAAAAAGACAATTTTATTACTGAAAGAGAAACATTTTTGAAAAGCAAAACTGAAACATAGAACTCGTTCCAGCTCAAATTGCTGCAATTTACTTTTTTTTTGACACTATTCACTACGCATAATAAATACATGAGTAACAATATTATCTCATGTGATATAGTTGAATTCGTCGTAACAATTAGTTTCTAAATATCAACTTTTATTAGGCGTTATTATACGAAGTTAAACATATTAACGGTCAAACATGTTTATTGAACAACGTGATAACGATTGTTGTGCAATTTGAATTGGGACGGAGGGAGTATGAACTTTACACATCCTCGCTTGTCATACCGTGACACCTTACCATTTATATCGATTTTTTAGTATGCGAAGAGAGTATTGAGTGAAAATATTAACGAATGTACGAAAACGATCCATAGTTTACCATAAAAAAAGTGGAACGGTCTTAGAAAAATAGACTAAAATGCAAAGTGTGACAATTTTAGAAAAATCAACACACGGTAAAATGGTGTAGCAATAGGCATTGTGTATGCGTTGGAGAAATTTGTGTAATAAGGATCTTCTTGATTGGATACAAACGACTCGCTTTAGTTCGAGTGAACACGATGGTATACGGGGATAAAAGCTTTGTTGTTGTTGTTGCTGTTGTTTTTATATGCCCCTGTTGTGTTAGCGTAGTCAGTTGGTGCTCTACATTTTGTAGAAAGAGTCGTGTTTCCTTTAATTGACGATTTTTTTTACACCATTTCTAAACCTTCAACCCTTACTTATTTTTAAAAAGGATATTGGATCATGAGACTGATATTCCAATTTGAGGAAGGTATAATGTTGATTTGAACAACATTATCAATTTTCAGTTGCATGCCTTCATGTATAGTTTTGAAACGGCACTTTATGTGAACGATAATAAGTTGTGAAAAAGGGAAAGTGATGGATTGTGTCGTAATTTGATCTTTTCTGATGCATCTGAATTTCTGTCCGAGCCTTTTGTATTCGTCCGTGGCATTGGGGTTCTGTTGTTTTTTGGTTGCATATACATTCATGTTTCATTTTCTGCCGTTTTAATCCTTTTGCTCATTTGATTTCAGGATTCCAGAAACATGGCTAACTCAGAAAAATCGGATTCTGAGAAGAAAGGTAGCTTTTTTTGGATAATGTATTTCTTAAATTGCTTATCTTGATATAAATTTCATCTGCGTTTCAGAAATCTTATCAGAGATAAAGAAACTGATGGATCATGAACTGGACTTGAAGAAACGAGAGGATTTCATCAAAAAGGAAAGACTAGAGCTTGACTGGGAGAAGCGAATGGTACCTTATTCAAACTTCAGACATTACATTCTTGTCGAAATCTTCCTTTCTTTATACATGAATTCTTCAAAAAATCCATAATTTTACAGTACGAAATGACAAGAACGAGGCAGAACAGGAAAGTGAACGTGCAGAAGGCATTGGTGAAGAAGTACGAGGTAAGGTCATGATTATGTTTCAAAACAAAGCAATCCTATGTATGATATTGACATTTAATCCGTATTTTCTCAAGAGAAAAATCATCGACCTGAAGGAAAAGCACGCGAGTCAAACGCTTAAGGTTGAAGTGAACAAGGAGGAACTTTTAGGCCTTCGAAAGCAGTTGATGGATAAAGAAGAGGAGTTGGAAACTCTAAATGAAATGAACCAAGCTCTAACTTCCAAAGAGCGAAGCGCTAATGATCAACTGCATGAAGTTCGACAAGAGCTCATAGAAGTAAGAAATGCATTTTATATTTTCTTGCAACGCGATCTTGTAATATATATGATCCATGTGGCTGACCAGATGATATGAAAAAAGCATGTTTTTGGTGCAGTGTTTGGAGAGTAACCCTGGGGTTATAGGCGTCAAGAGAGTGGGAGATATTGACGAGTTAGCCTTCCACGACGCTATCAGAGGCCAGCTCCCTGTGATACGTATCAGAGAGAAAGCCGTGGAGCTTTCCTCTTTCTGGCAGGACAAAGTAGGCAATCCTAACTGGCATCCTTTCAAGACAGTGCTAGTGGAAGGCAGCCACGATCAACATCGAGTATATAAGATCATGAGTCACCTCTACACAGTACCAATGTGTTTTATGACAGAAACCCGTGACTCTGATATCAATTTCTCCTGTGTTTATCCAATGCAGGAGATTCTTGACCCGGAGGATGATAACGTAAAGATTCTGAAGATGCATTTGGGCGATGAGGCTTGTGAAATCGTCATTTCTGCACTGAAAGAGATGAATGAGTACAACCCAAGCGGGAGGTTCCCGGTGCTTGAGCTGTGGAACTTCGAGGAGAATAGAAAAGCGACTCTCAGAGAAGGCGTTTCACATATGGATATACAGAGGAAGCGGCTCAAGAGGAAAGGCTAAGTTAGTAGCAGTTGTGTAAATTGAGGTGGTTTTGATAAACAGCAAATGTTAGTGCTTGTTCTGATATTGCTGCATTTTATTGCTCCTTGCACTGCAATGCATGTTAAATTGTTAATTCTGCTAATTTTGTGTAGTCAATTTAGTTGGGATGAACTATCTGGACTTTGCAATATGTTTAAAATTTTAGATTATCAGAAGCAAGATTTGAGATGCTAGAAGATATATATCCTTGTAAATTATATGCTGAAGGGAAAGAATCTTTTTCAAGTTTCTAACAAACATGTTTGACTGTAAATATATAATTAATGATAATAATGGCACATACAATTTTTTATATTTAGAATCTACATGTTATGACGATTCTAACAATATCTTATATTAATATTATGGTTCATACTTCCACAACTGCGCATATCTTCGCAGCGGCGCATCTCAAAGTGGAAATAACCGTTTATTTTAATTGATCTTTATGTTATTGAATAAGTGTGTATCTACACATTAATTTTCTTTTTTCGACATAATCGATTAAATCGACGTGTTCATGATGATAACTCGATTTAGTTGTTTGCGCTGATGTATTGTTCTCAATCTACTTGTACAGATCGTGTTTTCGTCATTTTTTTGTGATGTATTTTGGGGTTTCATTAATTTGGATCTGTCAGATCTATGTTTTTCAAGGTTCTCACAAATTGGACAATATAGATCGTGGTTGGATCAGACGATGTTACAGTTGTTGAAGATCCATATTTGGTATAGTGATATTGATGCGTAATACACTCCTTTTTACCAAGTGATCATGATTTTAGCGGGAAGAAAGTTAACATCTCAAAGTACGATGTTACAATTTTTATTGGATTTCTAATTTGTAATATAGACAATCAGTCTGTTTGACATGTAATTTAGGTATTTTTGCAGTATATTAGTTATTACTAGAGACTAGTTAAGTTGGATGTCAATTCCGCTCATTGTAATCGTCGTTGGGAGTTTTCCCAGCATCTTTGAAGGATTATTTTCAAAAAAAAGTGAAAGGGTTATTTACATTTATAACCATGACTTTAGGTTGAAAGTGCCAATATAACCCTGCAATCTCAGAAAGTGTCAATATAACCTTGCAATATCAAAAGGTGTTAATATAACTCTAACTAATTATTGTATGTGCCAAACTAACCATAACTTTCGAAATATTTGGGCCGATATATCCAAAGTCACTGTTTCCAGCATTGACCCTCTCAATTCCGACAATGATAAAATAGAGAAACGACTAAATTACCCTTAATGTAGAAGATGAAAAATTTATCCCAATAATGCCCCTGCCACCACCAGTCACCACCTCCACTAGCCACCACCTCCGCCACCTACTCCACCTCGCCGTCAACAATTCCGCCACCCTTTCTTGGCGCCGACAAGATCACCTCCACCATCACCTCCTCGCCATTGCCACATTCGTCACCCCATCGAAGTCCCCCCCTCAGACTAGGCGACCAGGCGGAATCCCCTATCGAAATACCCCCTCTCCGATCAAGCGACCAGGTGTCGGAATCAACAAAGGAAGTTTCGAGTTGTTGACCTCGTCGACAACACCACCACCGCTGCACCTCCCATCGACTAGCCTCCCATTGCCGATTAGCACCACCGCCAGTATCCCTTTCCCACCGCCCTCCTTTTCCCTCTCCCCTAGCCTCAGCCATCGACGAGCCTCCCATCGCCGATTAGCACCACCGCTAGCATCCATTTCCCGCTGTCTCCCCCTCCCTCTCGTCGCCGCCCTTCTTCTCCCGCTCCCATAGCCTCTTAGCCTCATCCTTACCCCACCATCTCTCCACCCTATCCCCACCCTATCCCTACACACTAGCCCGAACTTCTATCGAAACACAAAACCACCCATCGCCGGAGTTCCCACCGCCATGGACGCCCTACTGGAAGCGGTGGTTCCAGAAGTTGTCGATGGAGGAGAAAGAAAGAAACGGGAAATAAGAAAAATGGGAGGGTAGTTTAGTATTTCATGTTTTTCTTTTTTTCCTTTTTTAAATTAAGGGAAAAATCGTCCTTTCATCCATTTCCAGTTAAACAAAAGTTGACTAAAAAGTCAACCAATTCCAGAGTTACATTGACACTTTCTCAAATTGCAGGATTATATTGCACTTTCAACCAAAAGATATG
Organism: Rubia tinctorum; assembly: GCA_032355605.1. Taxonomy (NCBI): domain Eukaryota; kingdom Viridiplantae; phylum Streptophyta; class Magnoliopsida; order Gentianales; family Rubiaceae; genus Rubia; species Rubia tinctorum. The sequence goes on from JAULKM010128895.1 coordinate 14,764, forward strand.
GTTATTTTAACACTTTACTCAAAATAATATTATTGTTCATATATCTATTCAAATATGTGGTCAAAGTTCGACAACTTTGACTTCCAAATAGTAAGTGTGCAGAATCGGGTGGGACGGAGAGAGTAGATTTTTTTTGTATTTAAAAAAGTGGGTATTTTTTATTTTAAAATATTTGTTTTAAACCGACTAAACGTTAGGGTAATTTAATGTTTATTTTTATTTATTGCAATGACATTCCTACAACTATGAAACTTTTAAAATGTATCATAATGCATTAAATAGTTATAATTTAATTTTAAAAGTTATTGAAACAAGATTTTCATGATTTAAATATTAATCAATCTAACTATTAAATGGCAATATGACGTTCTAATTGAGCACTACTCTCTCCGTCCCACCAGTAATGGCGTATTTATTTTTTAGTCAAATTTGATAAACTTTTACCATAAATAAAAAATAATATATAAAAAATAAATATATCATGTGAGATATTATTAAATTCATCTTAACGTATATTTTCTAAAAATGATTTTTTATGCGGAATTCGTATACTACCTCCGTCTTATTGGATATGACACCATAACCCTATGTGTGTTGGATTTAGGTGAATAAAATGAGTGGATGAAAATGAATTTAGAATGAGAAAAGTAAAATGAGTGTAGGAAATTGAATGAATCTTGTCATAAAAGAAAAGTGTGCCAACATTTGTTTTTTTAAAAGTGTGACACATACAATGAAATAGAGGGAGTATGTAGTTAGAGATATTGAAGGTCAAACATGATCATTGAACATCATAAAAAACAAATATGCTGCTACTGCTGGGACAGAGGAAATATATTGTACAGCCGAAGACTAATCTTAGAGCATGTACAATGCAAAAGTCCCATTTTGAGATGTTTGCACTCTCTCTCCTCTTAGCAGCCTCAAATTTCACAACCATTCAGTCGCGTCCACGTCATACAGTTCCTTCAACATCATTTTTACTGATCCCGCTATTTTAAAATTATTTTCAACTCACTATTTATATTTATAGATTAGTTATTAAAATATAAATAAATTAACTTTAATTACCTAAATAATATATTTAATTTTTTAAATAATATATTTTGTATATTTTATATTAAATAATATATTTAATTTTAAATCAGAATTATGTAAATTAATTTGTACTCCACAATAATACGTTAGTGTTAAACCTATATTAGTTATGTAATAATAATGTTATCGGTATATATTTTATTATTATTTATGTGTAAAATAGTATGAGTCATTCTCTTGAAAAACTATCTTTCCAAAAATTATGGAAATACCAAGGTTTAAATTGAAAATAAGAATAAATCAAGATAAAAATTTTGGGTTGCATTAATCGGGTTATAAACTTATAATTACTGCACGTTAAATAATAATTTTTAATACTGCGACTAAAACGTTTTACTTTCTATAATTCTAATTTAACCCCGTCTTTTCATATAATTATGGAAAAACAGTTTTTCCCAAAAATGTGCCAAATTGTATAACAAAATATACCTTAAATATAAATTAATATATGTATAGTAAAAATATGATGTGAGATGCTGTTAAAATTATTTTAATATCAATTATTTTAAATATCATTTTTTATATGGCGGTATTACGTGTATTTAGAAATTTGACAGTCAAACATGATTTTTAAAAACCGTAAAAAATAAATGTGTTATTTTTATTGAGTCAGAGGAAATATATTTAACCTAACAATAAATAATTATAGGTTTCACCTGCCACATGGCATGTACCCCATATCTTTTCATGAAGAGTCTCCCTAGCCACCTCATCAATGTGAAGTACAAGATGAGTCGAAAAGTCTCCCATTGTAATAAATATATGAGACTTTGTATGTATGTGGGACTCTCAAAAGACTCTCATTACACATGCTCTTAGATGTGTCTTCATACATGCTCGTGGCTTGTCAAATTGACGTCATCTTCATTGACAGAATAATAATTACTCGTCGTCAAATATTTTACTACTCCCTCCGGTTCTCTAACAATGACTCAATTTTCTTTTTAGCATGATTTTTTTAACATTGACTCCTTCCTATTTTGGCAAATTTTAAATTATTTTCATCCACTCAATTTACTTTTTACTCTCTCAATGCATTCTCCACTATTAATTCTAGCTTTTCTAAAATTAAGTACCAAAAATAAGTGAGCCAATATTAATGAACTGGTGGGAGTACATGACAGTGATAATATGATAAAAGTGAATATATACCACTACATACTCCGTTATTCACACAACTGCAAATAAAATATTTAGTTAATTAAAAGTGTAAATATAACTCTAAATAGTAAATATAAGTGCAAATACAACCCTATCCGGCAGATTTAAGCCGGAATTTGATGAAAATACCTTAATACCCCTGAAACCCTAATCTTCCTATTTCCCTTTCTTTTTTCTTCCTCTACGCAATCTGATCTCCTTCTCTAACCATAAACCACACCCCTTCTCCAACACCGAGGGACCCTCTCCATCTTCTTCTCCATTTCTCCAGGAAAATTCTAGCTTCTTCTCCAATACTGACGCCCCTTCTCCAACACAGACTCCCTTCTCCATATTCTTCTCCATTTCTCTAGGAAATTTTACAACCAAAGCGCCGACGATCGTATGGTGAGAGGAAGAAGACCGTCACGAAATCCACCAAATATTCCTCATTGCTGAGGTATGCAAACATTCTGGCAAATTGAGGGGTGTGGTGTTGATGAGGTTTTCAGATCCGAAATGGGTTGTCAGATCAGCGAGGTTTTCAGGGGTGTGATGGGTGGTGGTGCCTTGGTGGAGCTGGAGGGGTGGGTGGGGTGTTTTCCGACGACGCGAGAAGGTGGTTGTTGGGGTTTTAGGGTCAGGAAGGTACTGACTGCGAGGCAACTTTAATTTTTTTCTGCCACAATGGTGGTGGATCGAGCGGCAGTACATGTGCATCGGCAAAGGTGGTGGAGGAGTGGCGATGGCGGTAGAACAACGGTGGGGCAAACGGTAATTATGTCTTTCAAATTTGTGTATTAGGCTGAAAGAGTATTGTGGTCATTTTCAAACGGTCAATGGATGGAAATGGTCAATCAATGCTGGAATATAAATTTTAGGGTTATATTTGCACTTATGTAAAACAGTTAGGGTTGTTTTTGCACTAAAAAATTATCTCAATATTATATGTGCAGTTACTGAATTCTATAAGGTTACATTTGTATAAGTCCCTCAATAATATTTAGGCTAAGTCTTAAAATATTCTTTTTAAATTTATAAAATCACACAGTCCGCTGATTGAGAATGTAATATTGTTGAATTCGTCGTAACAAGTAATTTTTAAATCTCAATTTTTTATTTATCGTTATTATACGTAAGTAAACATATTAACGGTCAAACATAATTTTTGAACAACGTTAAAATGATTGATGTGCAATTTGGTCTGAGACGGAGATAGTAATTAGTATGATTAATAGTGTGATTTGATTTCTATTTTGTTTATTGCATCTAGTACTTATAATTATGAAAATCATTCCAAATTAATTTCAACATATAAATGGTTATAATTTGCTCTTTAAAATTATTTTTAAAAATTATAATTGGTTTGACGATAGTCAATCTAACGTGAGATTTCTATTATAAAATAGTTACAGTATTCTTTTACTTAAAATATCATGTGTTTCTAATTTATTTAATTTATATTTTGGGAGTATAATAGGACGTATTTGAATGTATATTTATATTTAAAAAATTCTTATATAAACTATAAAAAAAATAAAGTGTTGGGAAAGACCATCTCTTCATAAGGTAAAAAATTTTAATTCCAATATTAAAATTTTATTATACGACGTGCAACAGTTATGAGTTTATGACACGATTAATGCAATTCGAAACTTTTAGCTTGATTTCTAATTTGCATTTTAAACCCCGGTCTTTCCATAATCCGTCTTTCAAGAGACGGACTCTTTAAGAAAATTACGTACGCCCTTGGGTTTTCTAACATTTGCTCTGTTTGACAATAAAAAAATTCAAGACATATTTGACCATAAATAACTCTAATTGTATACAATAACAAACGTCATGTGAGGTGATTTTGGATTCTCCATAATTTGTAGTTTTTAAAAAGTAAAATTTTATAGTTCGTTATTATATGAAACTAAAGTTATCTGTGATCAAACATGCTTTGAAAAAAATTCAAAAAAAGGAGTCATTGTTATGAAACATAGTATAAATTTAGAAGTATAATATTAAAGAAAAAAAAGCTCACTTAATAGGGTCCGTAAGATTAGGACACGCAGCCCTTTCACAAGAAGCAATGCCACAGATGAAGTGATAGTATGAAAAACAGTAGATTTCTCTGTCTTAGCTAGAAGCAGTTCATTGTTTTGTTTTGATTTTTGTGATTGTGCATGTTATCTTTTGTTGTTTTGATCTGCTCTGATTTGTCCATAAATATTGGATCTTGTTTCCTTTTTTGTAATGAATTTTGTTTTGGTTCTTCTAAGTTTATAACACATGAAAAAACTATGTGGGATTAGACATGCATGCATGTTGGGGATGTGTTTTAGATTTGGCTATGCATTTGATTTGATGATTTCAGGGTTTTGAAAACAGGTCGAAGTCACTGGAATCAGAAATATTAGATTCTGATAAGAAGGAAGGTTTGAAGTTCATAAGAGATATACTGGAAAAAGGTACTGCTTTACTTTTCCAAATATACAATTCTGGTTTAGCGTTTAGCGTTTAGGGTTCAGGGTTCTAATAATGTTTATAGAATGAGGATTCTACGCGATATCGTTTTTTGGTAGGATCGAGATTGGTAGTATTGTAGGTGAAAGAGTGATTTCCCGTAATGATTCTGATATTATTGAATGGAATAAATAGAGTACAAAAGGTAAACTAGATGTAGTAGAACTCTAATCTAGTCATGAACCTAATCCATAATCAAATCTAATCTAATCAACATTTTGACTTATTCTAACA
>JAULKM010128902.1:0-19745 GCA_032355605.1 Rubia tinctorum
TTATAAAAGACTTGAATAAGAATGTCTTTGGTAACATTGAATCAAATGTAACCAAAGTTGAAAACAACCTTAGGCTATAAGAATTACAATATGAATGATCATAATTTAATTCAGCTAATAAGCCCAAAGCTGAACTTACCAAAATCCTTAAAGAACAGAGAAAATTCTGGAAACAAAAGGCTAAAGTTAATTGGTTAAAACAAAGGGATGACAACACCAAATACTTCCATAATTCGATTAAAGAAAGGAAATCTAGGCTACAAATTACTAAGATTAAAAGCTCAGATGGATTTTGGTTAGAGGACATGGATCTAATTGAAAAAAGAGACTGTTAACTTCTATAAGAACCTGCTCACTGAAGATTATAATCCCTCAGTTGGACATTATTTTTCAAGGTTTCTAGGAAAGATTCCAAAAATAGTCACCGATGAAGAAAATTAGGAACTATTAAGGCCTATTAATCCTAATGAACATAGAATGGCCACCAAAACTCAACAACAATCCATCCGAAATCCAAGTAAGTGTACTTCAAGAATCTAGAGCATTTAATGGAAGAGAGTGATTCCTACTTGGGAAAGATTGAAGACTGAGCTTCGTTTGTATCATGTTCCAACCACATACTTGATGAAAAAACGCTCGTAGTTAAGCAATATGAAGAAAGGAGATTGCACCGTGGGTTAATACTTGCAATATCTTGAACTAACCATGAGAAGGGTAGGTATACGAGAGGATGATGCATTTGTGAAGAACCCATTTATCGAAGGACTAAAGGAGAATCTTCAAATACCAATTAAGCTTCAACATAATGTTTCAATAAGGGACTTATTGGTGAAAGTGAGGTTTATTGAATGTACCTTTGGGCATAAAACACCCCATCCTACAACTTTAACAATCAAAGACCTAGGTTTGACATGGGACCTTCAAATTTTGTAGAGTAAGAGGCACAATGATAGGGAAGCTAAGGTTCTACCCAGGCATATTCAAATACTACTTTTAGTTATAATGAGTGAAGAATGGAAACCTCAAATCAACAAAAATAAATGTGAAATCCGAGTACGTGTATTTCAAAGAATCAACAACGCCTACTGAAATACCACCTGTACCTAAGCCTTTCAGGTTTATAAACACTTGGTACAATAGGAATGATTTCAACCCACTAATTAAAGCAAACTGGGATATCCCAATTCCTCAAAAAGGAATGTTAGGTTTTTACCTCAAACTGACTAGGCTTAAAAAAGTTATAAAAGACTTGAATAAGAATGTCTTTGGTAACATTGAATCAAATGTAACCAAAGTTGAAAACAACCTTAGGCTAGCAGAATTACAATATGAATGATCATAATTTAATTCAGCTAATAAGCCCAAAGCTGAACTTACCGAAACCCTTAAAGAACATAGAATATTTTGGAAACAAAAGGCTAAAGTTAATTGGTTAAAACAAGGTGATGACAACACCAAATACTTCCATAATCCCTCAGTTGGACATAGATATAATGGAAAAAAGAGGATGTTAACTTCAATAAGAACCTGCTCACTGAAGATCATAATCCCTCAGTTGGACATTATTTTTCAAGCTTTCTAGGAAAGATTCCAAAAATAGTCACTGACAACTATTGGCCACTTAACATTTCCAAAAATAATCCCTCAGTTATAATCCTCCTTCTCACGACTATTGGCCACTTAACATTTTCAAAGTCAAATTTAGTAAATTTTGACCATTAATATATGTTTGTATATGATAAAAATATCACGTATATTATCTAAATATCAACTTTTTATGCGAAATTGGTAAACATAACTAGAAATATTGACGGTCAAAGATGATCATTTTAGACCATGAAAAAGTAAAGTGGCCAAAAGTAATGAGACGGAGGGAGTAGGCTTTATTACAAGTCAATGAGTACTATAAAAAAATTTACTCCACCCATTCAGTTTTTTAGCATACTTACCCTGTTGAACTGTTTGGATTTTCTGCACCACTATTCGTACGCCACTGGTACACTATAAGTGTAGCGGCATCGTTTTATGACCTTAGGCTTAAAATTTTAGTTTTATCTTTTAATTTTTTTGAAACCTTCCAATGATGGATGGGGATATTTGTTTAAGGGATCCAAATCCCAGTATAAAAATCAAAAGAGATACAAGAGAGATATGGAACACAATGTATGTTATTGTTTTCCTTATTACATAGCTAGAAATTGTAAAAGGAGGAGAGATATATATGTCAACGAAAATTGCCTCCCTAAACAGTGTGTTTAGAAAGGTAATTCTTATTGATATATCTAAACTAATCTATGATCAATGTACAGAAAAGAGAGACCCCTATGATTTTACATGGTAGTGTGTAGCTCATTGATGCTCTCCTATGTTTGGAAGTCCCAAAATGTCCCTTTGTATTGTCATTTTAAGCCGCACTGGAGCCGTCATGTATATGTGGTGTTGTAGTTGATGTCTATCATGTGGCATCAGTCTTGCTAAGAGGTGATCAAGAGTGTTTCTTTATCTGTAGATGTGTTTCCAAGAGATGTCGTTTCCTTCCATCAATCTTTCTAGTTCCCAAAATTGCGACAGTAGTTTCCAAGGGATGTATTTGAGTCCTTTGATCATTTGACCGAGAAAGAGTCAGTTTCACTAATAAGTCAATCATCAATGCAGAGCTTTATCCCCTCTATGCAATATAATAGTTCAGCTTGAAGTGGACATGCTGCAGTATGAATATAGAAAGAGAACATATTTACGGGTTGTCTGTTAGTGTCCCTAATGATAAGCCTCCCATGTTCATTAATTAAACCAAATGAAGCATTACAATTGATTTTATATCCTACATATAGAGGTTCCCATTTGTATGATTTTAAGATCTTTTATTTCCTCAATTTGAAGTTTAAGATCAACCCCATAGCTTTTAGATGTTGAATTTCTTGCTCATTAGATGGGGGATAATAGTAAAAATGTCTTTGATAACTTGGTTCACTTTCCTCTTCATACTGGTAAGAGTAGGCTTACAATCATCATAAATTAAATAGCATCTACTCTTCCATAGAATCTAGCAGATAATAGAGGGGATAACATGAACCACATTTTCCTAGCTCTGGACATTTCATCAGTAGACCAAAACCAAGAAATGAGATAAAATATTTCATCAAAGGGCAGAAACTGAAAGCCGGATATCTGGAATACATATTTCCATAGAATATGGGCCATTTCACATGTATTGAAAATGTGATTAAATGATTCCACACTTTTATTGCAGAGAGAGCATCCAAAAACATTTATGATTTCTATTGCATCAAGAAATCATCTTAAGGAAGACACTTTTTTTCTTTAGAAATCTCCACATGAGAAAATATATTTTACCTGGAAAAAGAGGATGTCACACTTTTTTGAGAGAAGAAGGCTCATTTTTGTTGTTTCTTAGTATGTGAAAAGCCAAGGAGATAGAGAACTTACCTGAAACTGAGGTTTCCACTCTAGGATGTCCACTTTATCATGAAAAAAAAATGGTGGTAGGTATCTGCAACAAATTCTAAACATGCTGGGGTAGTCCATAGTTTAATTCATGCATATGTGCATTTCTATTTGCTTGAAAATATACCATTTAGGTAAGGAAAAGGTATATCCCTATCTAAATTCAATAAATCTATTAGGCTCCCATGGTCAGTCCAATTGGCAATCCAAAAGGAAACTTTTCCTTCATCAATAAGAACTCCATATAAATTTTTCCCACACTGATTCTCCTAATTGTAATTTCCACCATAACTTAAGGGTGAAAGCATCGATTAAATCCCGAGTCTTTCTAAATCCTAATCCATTCTCAGAAAAGGAAAACTAATCCTATCCCAACTTCTCCAGTACTTCCTTTTTCCTTCATTCGATTTCCTCCAAAGAAAATCCTGAAACAGGCCCTAAATATTATCTATGATGTGTTTTGTAGGGCATCAAACACTCCAAATATGCAATGAGATGGAACTAAGGGTATGCTTAATTAGAATCATTCTACCTGCAGCAGATATGAATTTTTTATTCCAGCTTCCTATTCTTCAATTAATGTTCTCTAAAATGCCCTGGAAGTGGGAATTAAGTTTCCTACCAAAATTGGCACCCCTAAGTATTTGAATGGAAAGTAACCTCTTTCCATCCATTTGAGGTCCTTAAGTTTTTTCAAAGTAACATTTCTTTGCTTTTTACCTACTTAAAAAAGCACTTTTAGCATATTAACTTTCTGACCCGAGTCTGTTTCATAATGTTTCAGAAACTGGACAAGATTTTTAAAACTCTTCTTTGTTCCTCTAATGAAGATGACAATGTCGTATCCATATGGCAGGTGATTTAGAGTAAAATTAAGAGCTTGGGTTAGAAAGACATCAATTAGATTTTGTGCAAACATAGTCTTTAGTCCTCTATTGAGCAACACAGTGATAAAATAAAAAAGAGTCCGTCTCCTGTGAGACCGTCTCACAGAAAGACTAGAAGCAAATCACGAATATGACAAATATAGAATCTAAAATTTTTAAATTTGGGGTCATTTTTCAAAATGTTCATGAAATTCAGGGACCTATATGCAATTCAACAAAAATTTCAGAAACCCACATCCTCCCTCAACTATTCTGTCGCAACACCATCAAAATCCTCCACGCCACCTCCATTTTATGGCCATACCGCCACCATCTTTTACAATTTCTATGTTGCCGATGTTGGGTTTCGCCGGGCAAGGACTTCAAATGCTACTTTTTGCCGCCATCATCATATTCCTATTCGGGGATTCCATAGTCGGTGTCAAGAAGTTGGGGTTATAGAATTCGGATTTCAGGGCTACATCAAGAAATTAGGTTACAACGATTGAAATTTAGGAGTTTTGTTGAGATCTCTCAACTCTATATTAGAAGAGCGGTTCAGAATCTCCATTGTCGTTCGACACCATCTCCCCTGCAAATACTTACAAGAAACCAGCATTGTAGCTTTCTGCGACTCAAGAACCCTAACCCCATTCTCTCAGCTAAAACGCAGCAATCCAAAGACCGTAGATTTTGGGAGCATTTTTTTCGCAGTGCCGGGAACGATACGTGAGTTTCACCCTCCTATGGCTCGACTTTCCATTGAGGTTTCACCCACCAGGAATGATTACTGTGTTGACAATGACGATTGTGGGATTCCGGTGTCAACAACACCTATTTCAAGATCACGAAGATGAGGAATTCAGACAAAAACTCCGATGCGCGATCCCGGTGGTGACGGTGGTGATTGAGAGATTCCGGTGGTGAGGGTTTCAGGTGGCCCAATCTAAATCAGTATATTTGGGCCGAAAATGTGGTCCAAAATAATAATTCATTACAAAAATAATTTATTAATTTTTAATAAAGGGAAAGTTCACCTTCAAATAATAATTTATCCTATTAAATTATTTGAACATCAAGGTTAAAAATTAGTTCTAAAGTAAAATAAATTAAATAGATGAACATTACATAAAAATAATAAAATATTTCGAGTCTGTCTCTTGAAAGATGGTTTTTCCATAAGTCATGGAAAGACCAAGATTTAAAGTGAAAATTAGAAGAAATGAAGATAAAAATTTCGGGTTGCATGAATCGGGTTATAGACTTTATAACTACTACACGTTGCATAATAAAATTTTATTATTGCAACCAAGACCTTTTATATTTTATTATTTTTAATTAAACCCCGTATTTCCATAAGTCTATGGAAAGATGGTCTTTACCAAGATTTTGTCAAATTTTTAAACATAAAAAAATACACTAGGTTATAGTTAAACATCAAATAAATTATAATAGTTTAATGTTAAGTATAAATTAGAATATAAATCAAACAAAAATAGTTAAATATCAAATATACTAATTAAAACTTAAAAAATAATAAAAATAACATCCAATACAAAATTAAAATGCACATAATGCTCAATTAATCTAAAATGAGCTTGTTGGGACTTGATTATTATTCACCGTCTTACTGTGGTGTTACACAGTTACATTGTGATGGTTCAATTTTTTTATTTGATGTTTTACAAAAGTATTGATGAAGATGTTGATTTAAACAAGATAATTATATGTTCCGCTGCACTTATACATTCCACTATTGTTGCATTTGAAATAACTTGTTGAACATCATTCATTACAAAAGGATTCAAATTTCCTAAATCACCCCTAACATAAAAACTGAAAAAAGTTCAAATAAACCTAAAACATCAAACAATCCAATGTCTAAGATCTAAAAAATAAACCAATATTTTTAAAACATCATTCTAAAATAATACACCCTAAGAAATCAAATTCTATTCCCACCCCCTCCCCCCAAAAAAATTATTTCCCTTTGTTGCTCGCTTATTCACAAACCTGGCTTCTCTCCTGCTGGTTTTGAAGAGGATGTCTCTTCTACTCCAGCAACACCAAGATCAAAGGTCGGCTCCGGTACTCTGTTCAAGGGAACATTTTCAGGAATATGATTGCTCATAGAATATTTTTTATTATCTCATAAAGGCATCATAGAGCTCTGATTTGGAAAGTATTTCTATGAAATAAACATAAAAAACACCACATACAATAACTAAAACATCAATATCTGAAATAAAAAAAATCACAATAACACACGTAATATCAGTGAAAATTTGAGAAACATCAAATACAGTATTTAAAACATTAATATAAAATTTTAAAAACATCAAACGTACACAATAAAATTTTAAAAGAACAAAACTGAACATTAGCTGCATACTTAAATATAAAAACACCACAAGTATCAAACACTGAAATTATAACATTACACCATCACACATAAAAAAATACTTAGAGATTAAACATGAAAAATCAAAGATAAAACCTAAAACATCAACCATAGTATCTAAAACTTCACAACTAAAAAAAAAAAAAAAACTTACAGTTCCTACTTCATTCTCGATTGCTGCAATGGTGGGTAAGTGTTCTCAGTCACCTAAGAAACAACAACACAAAAATTAGCACAATTAGTAACAAAACCATAAGATATCACACACAATAAAAAACAACAAAACTAAACATCAATTGCACACTTAAAACACTATAAGCATCAATTACTTAAACTAAAACATCACACTAACACAGATAACAATACTTAAAACCTAAACATCAAACATAAAACCTGAAACATAAACAACGATATCTAAATCACCACATCCGAAAAATGACAAAGCTTACTATCATCCTTCATTTTCGATTGCAGCAACAGTGGGAAAGCGTTCTTAGACATCTAAGAAACGACAACAAAAACAACACAAAAATGAGCACAAATCGTAACAAAACCATAAGATGTCACACACAATCAAAATAACATAACTGAACATTAATTGCACACTTAAAACACCAAAAGCATTAAATGCTAAAATTAAGACATCATACCAACACAGATAACAATACTTCAAACCTAAAACATCAAACATCCAGAAAAAGAGATACACCAACAACAATATTTAAAACATCACATCTGAAAAATAATTAAATTTACAAATCATCATTCCTTATTGATTGAAGCAACAGTGGGAAAGTGTTCTTATATATAAGAATCGGCTACAACAACACAAAAATTAGCACAAATCATAACAAAAACCCGTGTCTAATCAAAACTTAACACTAATTGCACACTTAAGCATGAAAACACCACAAGCATCAAAAACTAAAATTAAAACATCACACCAACATAGATAACAATACTTAAAGCCCAAAACATGAAACATCAAGCTAAAAATGAGAAACGTCAATAACTATATCTAAAACATCATTGCTAAAAATTAAGAAAACTTACGAATCCTCCTTCCTTCTCGATTGCAGCAGCAGTGAGGCAAGTTTTGTTAGACATCTAACAAACAGTAGCAGTAACACAAATATTAGCACAAATCCGTAAGAACAACTCACAAAACACAAAAAAATAGAGAAATCCTTAAGTATTACTCTGTACAATCTACACAAACCCTAGAATATCACATGAATAAAAGAAAGTAAACAAAGATAAATTTAAAAATGACAAAATATGCACAAAAATCATAGTGAAGACATCACCTACGAAGATAAACACAAAATGAAGGTCGAATTGTGTTAGATCGCTGGAAATCAAAGCTAAAACCAGCAAAATCGCCAGAAAAATGAATCGGATCTTCCCTGCGTTCATCGTAAATCACTGTGCACAAGAAATATGGAAGAAAATGGAGAAAAGGAGCGGTTGAATTGAAGGAAGATGGAAGAGAAATGGAGAGGAGAGAGAGAAGAAGATAGTTAGGCTGGAGAAGAATGGAGAGGATAGAAAGTGTCAAGAAGCTATGGGAGAAGAAGAGGAAAAATTGATATTTATACCTGGACTTAAATGTAAATTAACAAAATTTCACATCCAACCCCCGAACTTTTAAAAATTCAATTAGAAACCCCATACTAAATTCTTTACAATTTAATTTCTAGTCCACTGTGAGACGGTCTTATACAAAAGTTTGTCAATTGAAAAGGATTGGAGATAGGGGATCAACCCGTTTCAACCCTGTAGTGGCTTGGAAATATACAAATGAAACTCTATTAATTGAAATGGAGAAAAAGTAGCATGTATATGTCTCATTATAGAAGCCATTTATATTTCAACAACAAAGAATTTAGCATAGGCCCTGCAAAACTGTCAAATGTCTAAACCCGTTAAATGCATTAGATATATCTTGTTTAGAAATCATGTTCAATGATTGACCAAGTTAATCTAGCATTTTAACCACCTCTTGCATTACTAAAATGTTGTCTGAGATCTCTCTGCCTTTAAAGATGGTAGATAGCTCTATAGATATGAATTTTTGAAGCAGGGGTTGTAGCTTTTGTACTAGAATTTTAGATATGATCTAGTTTTGAAAATTTGGACAGGCTATTGGGTTTAAAGTCAGAGTAGGAAGATGGTGTTTTGGTTTCGGGAATCAGTGTGATAAGAGTGCTATAGAAGGATTTTGGTACAGGAACTCCACACATGAATTCCTTTTTTGCAGGCAAGAAGGTTATTGCTAATTATATCCCAGGCTCACCCGTGGAAGCTCTCTGCAAAGCCATCTGGGCCTGCACAACTATTTTTTTCTTAAACTTAAAACTAGAAAATGCTGCAGTTTTACTTTTGATATATCAAATTCTTCTTTGCTAAAAGAGCTTTGAAAAATTGAACTGCAGGCTGACCTATCTGTTTCTGATCATTGATAGTTAGAGCTTGCTTAATGATTTTAGAGCATTTCCAATGCAAGCATCATTTGAGTGAACATCTCTAGACATGTCATCATAAACTAGATAACACATGTGCTTTGCACGAACGTAAATTTGAATATTATTATAAAAATTAAATATTTTAATTTAATTTAATTAGTTGATAAAAATATTAAGAAATACCAAAAAAAATAACATTATATTTATCAACATGGCATGCATACGGATTTCATAGAATATGAAAAATGATCAAAGTTTTAAAGATTTGATTGTAATATCAAGTCATTGCACGGTTAATGAATTTTTTTTTTATTATCATACAATTTTTACAAAAAAATAAAAAAATTAAATTAGATGATAGTTTTTACTAACTAAACTTTGTGCAATTGAGTTATAAATGTCCATTTTCTTCTTCTTCTAATATTTTTAAAATATATTTTTATTAATTGATAACATTGTGCTACTTTTAAACCATAAAAAGACATTATAGAGAACATCATTTTTATTAAACATTCTAAGGAAGACCGGTAGCACTAGTGGATGAACCATGCACAGTCAAACATAATGATGAGTTCATTTATAATGATAAAAAAAATTTGTATGTTAGATCTAAAATTTTAAAATTAGGGATATTGTTAGCAATTCATGATTAATTGATTGAATTATAAATATATAAAATATAATTTTTAAATTTTGATCCAATGTAAATTCATCATCATAGATTTAAAAAATAGTTTTAAATTATCAATAATTAAATTATTAATTATACCGATTAAAGAAATGTAAAATTTAAGATTATCTAAATTTAATATTAAAATTAAAATATAATATAACTTAATGCATTAATTTTTTATGATAGAATCTTGAGAAATGCCGTCTTTCCATAGGTATATAGAAAGATGGAGTTGAAATAAAATTATAGAAAGGTAAAATATTTTAGTTGCAATATTAAAAATTTACTATGCAACGTGCAGTAATTATAAATTTATGACTTGATTAATGCAACTCAAAAAATTTATCTTGATTTCATCTAATTTTTAATTTAAACCTTTATCTTTCCATAACTTATGGAAAGACGGTCTTTCAAGAGATGAACTCATTTTCTAATACTATTACCAATCACATATTGATATGTACTAAAATATGCTATTTATAAATATTAGATAACAAAAATAAAATAAATTCATATAAATAGATAAAATCTTGGGAAAGGCCGCATTTCCATAGGCATAATGGAAAGACGAATTTGAAATAGAATTAAAGAGAGGTAAAACAATTTAGTAGCAATATTAAAAATGTACTATGCAACGTGCAGTATTTATAAGTTTATAACACGATTAATGCAACCCAATTTTTTTTAATCTTGATTGCTTCTAATTTGTAATTTAAACATCGGTCTTTCCATAACTTATGGAAAGACGACCTTTCAAGAGACGAACTCATTTTTAATACTATTACCAATCACCTATTGATATGTACTAAAATAACTTATTTCAAAATATTAGTTAACAAAAATAAAATAAAGTCGTATAAATAGACAAAGTTTTGGGAAAGATCGCATTTCCATAGGCATATGGAAAGACGGGGTTGAGTTAGAATTATAGAAAGGTAAAAGGTTTTAGTTGCAATATTAAAAAATTATCATGCAACATGCACTACTTATAAGTTTATGACTCGATTAATGCAATCCAATTTTTTATCTTGATTTCTTCTAATTTGCAATTTAAACCTTGGTCTTTTCATAACTTATGTAAAGACCGTTTTCAAGAGATGGACTCTAAGAAAAACTTTAAATTAAATTGTTAAATTGTTAAATAAACGATTGAAAGTATTTACCAATAAAATCTTTCAGTGCTATATTTAATATTTATATAGAGCATTTTATACTGATTTTTGTCTCAAAATTAAAATTTATTCGAAACACTTATATACATAAATAAAAGTTACTCCATCTCTTATTCTATATGTTTAATTTAGTAATTTTTTACATTTTTGTAGGCAAGTTAAATTATGTAGGAAAAATTGATTGCACTAAATCAAAAAATAATAAGTAGATGATAATGATTAACTTATTGTTATGAAATGAATTTTGATAATATTATAAAGATAAACCAAAATGAAAAGTGTATCAAAATTTAACAGATAAGCAGAAAAAGCAAAGAAGATGCCACTCATGTGAAAGTTTTCCAACCTCACCCCTCACTTAGTTCATGTATTGTTCCCGATGCATGTGACCAATGTAAGAAAGAGGTTGGAAACACCAAGAAGTCATCTATGTCATCCACTAACTGTCTGGCTCCATTCTTAAGGCACGACTCGTGCTCTATGAATGCCTCGTACCGGCTTACAGCACGAGGCTTGGCATGACCCGTGGCAAACACTTGTTCCTTTGATATTTTATTGAAAAATTCCTACATTTGGAAACATGGAAACCATGCATGGTACTGTTCTAGCCAAAAAATCTGATGACTAAAAATCCCTAAAACACCAATAAAAATCAAACACATTCCAAAAATCAATAAATTTTCAAAAACCTACTAACACAAAATAAAAACACTGTTTCTTTATTGTTGTCCTCACGACTTATTTGCTTTGGGAATGTTCATGCATGGATTTGATCATCAAGGAGGGGCTTTCCCTCCTTGTCCACTCCCAATTTACCCCACTCAAAATAAGACTTTACCCTCTTCCAATTGACTAGCCATTTAATGCCTTTTTTTCATCTTTCACCTCTATCGCTCCTTTGGGATATACCTTGGTTATCATATACGGACCCGCCCACCTTGACTGCAACTTACCCGAAAATAAATGCAGCCAAGATTGGAAGACGATGACTTTTTGTCCCACCACAAAGTCCTAAGTCACTATTTTCTCATCACGTCGTGATTTTGTCCTTTCCTTATAAATTAGTGTGTTATCATAGGAGTTGCGCCTAAGTTCTTCTAGCTCTTGTAGTTGAAAAATCCTATGTTTCCCGGCTTCACTCAAGTCCATATTCATACATTGGATGACCCAATGTGTCTTGTACTCGATTTCAACTGAGAGGTGGCATCTTTTGTCAAAGAGGATGCGAAAGGAGGACATGCCTATGGAGGTTTCGTGTGTAGTCCGGTAGGCCCAAAGTGCATCATCCAACCAGGTACTCAAATCCTTTCTAGATGGGTTTACCGTCTTTTCGAAGATGGCCTTGATTTCCTGATTGGATATCTCCGCTTGGCTATTTTTTGTGTAGTATGCGGTGGATGCGGTGGATGTCCAATGTCTCACTCTATATCTCTCAAGCAAGGACTCCATGACCTTGTTGAAAAAATTGGTTCCTCTATCTCTAATTATGATTCAAGGAATGTCAAACCGAGAGAAGATATTTGATTTGAGGAAACTCATCACTGTTGTCGCATCATTTTTCCTTGTCGCCTTGGTTTCAACCCATTTGGACACGTCCACTACCACTAGAATATAGGTGTTACCATCGAAATCAGGAAAAGGGCCCATGAAATACATCCCCCACACATCAAAAACCTCACCGGACATTGAGAGAACTTGGGGCATCTCATTTTTAAAAGAGATGTTGCCCAATATGATAGGATGAAATTTCGGGTATGTTTCCACATGATGGACTAATAAAGGCAAAAAAATCCTAGCAGCCGCAATTTGCACGACCATTAGCAAATGGCACGGTTTGTGCATACTCGAGCAAAATGGGTCGTGCACCACGACACGATCCGTGCAGCCTCGTGCAGGTCACCCCGCACAGACTGACATGTGTCGTGCAACCTCATGAAGGCTTGACGCATGGAATGACATGATCTGTGCAACCTCATGCAAGGCAGTCTGCATGAACCGACATGGCCCATGAACTGGTGCTTAATTCAAAACTTTTGATTTACGGGCCCGCGTCGTTTGGCTCGGCCTGTTGGTTGGAAGGACTTTTTGCTCAGAAAATCTTCACAGCCTGTGCTATTTTTCACTCTCCGTGGGATGATATTCACTTTTGGGACTTGGAACGGCACAATCCATGTAAATTAGGACAGTCTGCTCCCATACTTAGCCATTTGGGAGTGATTTAAGGCACTGGTGTAGCGGTACACACAAAGGTTCACGGTCCATGTAAATGCCTTTTCACGACCTGTATAAAATTTTGGACGATCCGTGCTAGCTATTTGCACACACCGTGCATAGCTGGTGTAAGCACTGTGCACGGATCGTGCCAGCCGATTGACCGGCCTGCTGGCTAATATATTTGCTCTGCTACGGATGAACCGCTGATCTGATTTGAGAGTTCTTGTAGTCAATTTTATAGTGTTCAAGAAGATGAATCTAACGGTGCACCCACAAAGGCTAATTCTTCTGTGACCATTCCCTGAACTCCGTGCAACCCTCGAACTACAATTTCTCCGCTTCTTTGTGTTTCGTTCTTGGCCTTCTTGAACTTCAAATCCTCATTTTCTGGGCTCAATTCCATCTACTACCACGCTTTGGAGTTCATGGACTTCAATATATTACCATCCTCAAGAATGACCTTAGATATATTCTACCATCCATGTGAACAACTTTCAAATATCTTCTACCACCCTCGCGAATGGCCTTCTACAAAATGATGATGAAAAAGTACTCATGAGCAACTTACTTGTAAGATCACAAAATAGATACTATGTGCCCATGAAACAAGATGTCCATTAGCTTTAATTAAGTCTATAAAACTCAAGATTTAGACAAGAAAACCAATAATGGTCCTCTAAACCCTTTGTCATGTAAACCTAACTAAAACTAGTAATCAACCACATAAAATAGGATAAAAAGTGTGCCGAATGGATTGGTTAACACATGCATAAAGGTGCACATCAATGCCCTACCTCACCACTGAAGCAGGAAATTACATGCGGCTTCAAAAAAACAAGGGTCTACACCCTTATAATTTACTTGTGCAGAATAACCACCATCAAGGGAGGCTTTCTCACAAGGAATATCCATACGAATTGACAAGAAAGGAAAGCTCAATATCTCAGACACCAAATTACTCAAAAAAAAAGTACACATCAGTAGTGAAAATCCTCCATATCCCTATAAGAAAGATGTTGTAGTTGATTCAATCGACGCAACATATCCAACTACTGCTGATAGTAGGATCTCCAATCTTTAAATGGACTATACTCATCTCGATCTATTTGATAACTCATAAACACCACAATTTTTTGATATTGAGACACCCTGCACTGCATAGCATCATTTTCTTCCTCAAGCCCTTTTTACATAATCACGAACATCATCCTGAATATCTAGATATGGCGGGATCACACTACAGTTAGAGGTACTAGTAGGTATATTGGAAACACCCCTCAAGGAGGATGGAAAGGAAGAATTGAGTCCCTGACCCATCTCATGATAAACTACAGCCAAGCTTTGGTTTTCCGTAGTAAGCAGCTTGTTCGATTCCCCCAAGCTCAGGTCCGGAGCCAGTTGTGCATCATATTTAAATTTTCACTCCGCTACCAAAGCCTTAATGGAATACAACTCAGTCTTGATAGTATCGAGCTTTTGATAGACCTAGTGAGCATGAGCCAAAGTCTTTTCCAATATCTAGCTTTTATACTGCAACTCAACCACACTAGAAAACATAACTCGTCTCCATTCTCGTTCTTGATCACGCAGTTTTTGCAACCCATCCTGCTAAGTAGGCCTCAATTCTTAGTAATCACTCTCCAGCCTAGTAATACAAGCCTCGTAAGCATTTCTCCTATAGTTCCACGATGATGTAAATATAAACATTGAGTCAGCTCACCTCTCAAAGAAACTCCTACACGGCATAGTAACCTCTCTCTTTCTGGTACAAGATACATAATTCTAGTAAACTTAGACAGTTCGACAAGTTCATCTAGTCTATCAGTATAGCTGTAACCAAGCTTTCACGGTTAAAAGAATGAACCATCTGGGGTTCAGTATTAGCAGGTTCCATGATACAAAGAACTCAACAACAAAACTACACACAACCTGGAACGTAGAGAGCGGCTTATACACCACATCTTTTATGTGAATACTATGAACCAGCCAACACACATTGCTCTCAAATAGATTTCAAGAGTAGAACATTCAGAGGGGAATTCGATATCAACAACCGAAGAACATCATTCCTGCCACAGAGGACAAAACCTAAAAAGAAAAAAAATGAGGAAAGTAGTAACAACGCATCAGTGGAAATTCCACAACAAGAATCTAGCCAACAACAATTTAACTATTATCCATGCAACAGATACATCATCATTCACGGACATGATCATTCGAGGAGGAATTCCTACTGTCCCCGATATTAGTCTCATTCACAATTATAAATTCAAGTCATCGCGCATCCACAATATACGTATGTACTTCCTCCATGCTAGCCATTTTTGGATGCCCTTTCAAGAAATCCGAGAGAGCAAAAGAGAAATATCTATCATTTACCTTAGCTCGATACATTCAGTCAACTTCATTCCCGCGTCGGGTTAAGCCTCATCTTATATCGTACATGACAGGAAGATTGCATACACGAATGAGGTTAGAAGACCGTATCAAATCATAACATAGTTACTTCTCTAGGACATAAGCGCATCTGCGATCTTATAAATAAACTCACAAAATCCCTGGGACTGTAAGACCCTTTGTATGACAAACCAAGCATAACCTATTAGGAGGACACCTTGCTTACTTTGAATGCTTGATCTTATGTTACTTGTGTAAAAAATCTTCCTCAGAAATACGAATGTGCTCATGAGCACAATCTAATTTGGCCTCTATTCCGCTAAGCTCCTGAACGAGTGGCTCCATGTCTTTTAAACTATTTTCCAAAGACAGAGAATCAGCAACAACCTGCAAACCAATATCAACATAATAAAATAAAGCACAAGAAAAAAAACACTATCATACTACAAGAGCATACCATGACATAACAGGCAAAAAGACATCATTGTTACTAGTCACCGTTCATCAAGTACATTTCTCCCTTAACAAGAAGAGAAAGTAGAGGACACCTTCAAAAAAATTCTGACATTATCGGTAGAAGAATCAACACTTTACTAAAGGTCACGTTTCCTCCCCAGCTCATAGTCTGAGAAATTGCGGCAATCTAAATCTTAGCCTTGGTCGGAGAGATAACAATAAACGGCACAGATTCAGATATCTTTGATATATCCATACAGGTTGAAGATTGAAAACACAAAGAGCAGTGGAAACAGATCTCAAGCAGATATCCTTGGATGTCACAACTAACAAGATCTGAAAAATAAATCTCATTTATATCACACATGGGAGAAGTCAAGGGCTTTTATAAGAAATACTAAGCGGAAGCTGGCCATTTACCATTAATTCAATCTTGACACATGTTCAATACGATGAGACCACAACAAGTTATTCACATCGGGAATAGAATATATGAAATTGCGAAGGACTACGTACTTCTCACCTTTACACTCTCCGTCCTACACTACTCAAGAGGCTTAGGTATAGGATAGGCAAGTACACAGTAAAGCAAGAGTGTGAAGCACCACATGTACTAAACTAAGGGAACACCTCGCTAAAATCTACTTTCAAACAACATCGCAAAGATCACAAGCCTCGCTAGATATGATTTCGTATAACATATCGCAGCAGCCACAAGATAGGGATCGTAGCCCAAGATAGCAGATAAGTCATCACGACCAAAGTGGATACAAACAACCATAAATATTGGGAAACTTACCCTATAAATGGTAGCCAAATGAAAGAACCAAGGTAAGTAACAACAATAGCACTTTTAGCATCCAACTTCATATACCGACTTTATCATCGTAGATTCTCCCCCGTATACAATGCGGGAGATTTTTACAGGGATCCTTCCGATTGCTCAAGGTCATTATTGTTCTAGGAACT
Organism: Rubia tinctorum; assembly: GCA_032355605.1. Lineage (NCBI taxonomy): Eukaryota > Viridiplantae > Streptophyta > Magnoliopsida > Gentianales > Rubiaceae > Rubia > Rubia tinctorum. The sequence goes on from JAULKM010128902.1 coordinate 17,079, forward strand.
CAAACCACATCAACTACCAAACACACCTTTCATGTCTCGATAAAACAGAAGGATGATCTCATCGTTGATAATAATGTCACCCATATTGCAGAGTTCATCAAGATTATTCTTAAAGTGAGTATCATAATCATGAACAGAGAGACCATCTTGAGGAATGCTCATCAAAGAGTCATGAAGATGAAGATGACATGCACAAGAATTATTCTGGTATATGATGGATAAAGCATTCCATACCTGAGCGGAAGTCATGAGACCATTAAAATAGGCATGGAAGTGGGAGAGAGAGAGAGACGAGAATAACAGAGCTTGAATTTGCTGATCTGTATGAACCCAAGCAAAATGGGCATAAAAATTTGTCAATTTGTCTGAGAACTCAGCATCGGGAGGAGATTTGTCAAAAGAATTCTTGTCAGAAGAGTTGAGGGTGGATTCGGGCACACCTTGGATCCATCAATGAAATTGAGCAAATCAAACGATCGTAAGACATGAGTAACCTAAGTGCGCTAGTTTCATAGTGGGTACCATCAATATTGATGGTGATGCAGTTGATCAACGTAGCAAAGGGAAAAGACGCCATGGAGAACAACAACAAACAATCTATGATACAAACAGAGAAACATATCAGACCAATAACACATCAGGCTTGCGATTGGTAGTCGAAGATTGCCTTAGCATTTGTGCAAAGAAGAAGAAGAACAATAAAGGACCAACGAATCGACGACGGTAATTGGCAGATTGAGGTGGCGGAGATCGGAGGCTTCAGAAGCAACATCGGCGATGGAAGACATGAAGTGGGTGGTGGGTGGCGATGGTCTCGAATAGGGATAGGAATTTTTTGGGGAAAAAAGATTTTAAAAAGGCCAGGAATATAGAGAAAAATGAATGATACCATTATAGAACGTAAAACCAACAATTGTTATGACTACGTGTATTCATATAAATATCTGAGTACAAAGGGTAAAAAATACCTTTATACATGGAACATGTTATGACAAAGCCAATCAGAAAGATATTCTTTCCTTATCCTGCTTCTATTCTTTCTATAGCAATTCTGAAAATGAAAATTTTATTTTGATAATGCTTAATGTTACTCTCCTTGTCTCTTTTCAAACTTCTTACTTTTATTGTTTGAGGTTAAAAGCACATCAGTTTATTATCTTTAAATATATATTATTAAAAGGTAAAAATTGATATTTAGAAATTAAACGTTACTATGAATCTAATACAATCTTACTTAATATTGTTCTAATTTATATATTAATGAATTGTTATGCTGAAAATGACATATTTTAAACTTTAAAAGGTTAAAATAGAGAAATTAAATGGGGCGGAGGGAGTATGAGTTATATTGATACACAAAACTTAGGATTAAAAATGTTTCGTTACAATTAGAGAAAAGTGCATTTTAAACCCGATGTTTTGTTCGAAAGTGCAGATATAACCTTGTAAAATTTGAAAATAAAATCTCTCTAAACTTCGTTGACCAGAATGTCAACGGACATTTCAGCTGGAAATGAATGACAAGACGATTATACCCCTACTAAAAAATTAAAAACAAAAAGAGGAAAAGATAATTTTACCTTTACCCTCTCCTAATTCTCAATCCCAACAAACCAAAACCCTCAATTTCCATCTCAATCTTCAAGATCTGCTATGGTGGGACCCTAAAACAGCTCACCCTGCAAATTATCCTGAACCCACAATGCAAATCCTCCTCCCTCTAGATCCCACTCAACTTCCCTTTTACTTGCCTATGAATCGTAGGAAATTAATTCTGACCTGGAGAAAGTGGCGTAAGGATTTGAGAGGGACCTGGATGGTGGGTCTCTATTGATTGGACGATTAGCGCCATGCCATCTTTCCTTTTTTTGCCAGAGATGACTTTGCACCCGAAGGAAGCTTTGACATCAGATTCTGGTTGCCGGGGAGGAGCACTTTGTTGCTGAGTTTTCCAGTTAGTGGGGTGCCAAGCGTGCTTTAGATGATTTTACTTACTGGATAGAAAAGGGAGCACATTGAAGCTGACCCAGTTCGCAACAAAATTTGGGCCGGCCACCATCGCCTAAATATTGATGTTGGGAACTCCTACCATGATTTTGATGTTGGTGCTCACTAGCGCTTTGATCACCGTCGGGTCGGCCCCGTAAAGCCAGTGCTTCTACAACTCTAAAGTTTTTATCTTTGTCACTTCAGGGATCTCTCTCATTTTAGTTTTACTTTTGATTTTTCTTGTGGGTTTGTTTCTCTATGTTCAGGTCTGAATCTGATGATTTTTGGGTGCTATGTTAACTGGTAGTGATTGGTGGAGAAAATGACAGAAATGGGACTACAGTGTTCGGTCAGGGATGCATGTGGAGAGGACGCATTACCGTAATGCGTCATCTATTTTGTCTTTATTTTTTTGGTCCGGCCATGCAGAATGCGCAATTCGGTAATGCTGCCTCTATGGCATGCAGAATGCACAATTCGGTAATGCGGCCTTACTGCAATATCCAACCTGGATTTTTTTTGAAAATTTGAAAAATGAAGAGTAATTCATGTGTGGTGCGTGTAACTATTTTAAATGGATTACACGCGCCACACGTGTATATATTTTAAATGAATCATACTTTTATATTTATATAACTATTTTATATATTGTAAATGAATCATACTTTTATATTTATT
>JAULKM010128920.1:0-19745 GCA_032355605.1 Rubia tinctorum
GTACACATTTTTGGAAAATTACACTGTGGCCCAAAATTGTGTTTCCCCAATATCTATTACTCCAAAATACATGATTTATGTTATTCTTACCTATATATAAAATTATTAAATATTAAATATTATTTAAATAATATTAAATAATACCCAAAATGAACCTGATCCAAAAAAACCCGATTCAATCCAACCCGACCCGATCTAACCCGAGCAAAACAATTACACGACAATAAACCGACACGACAATAAACCGACACAACCTACTCGACCCCGAAGAAAACAACAGACTCATTTTAAATTTATATGACAGCAACCCGACCCTACCGAACCCGACACGAGAAAAAAATCCAACACGTATCAACCCGACATGACAGTAACCCGACACGACCCAAAAACTAAAAATTGGCACATTTTTTATCCGACCTATTTTAACCCGAATCGTTTCTAACCCGATACGAACCCGACACGATTACCCGAATTGACACCACTTATCATATTAGATGTTGCTCCCATTTGAAAATACCAATACTCTCTCCGTCCCATCCAAGATTGAACAGAAATTTTTTTACGGTATCCAATAAACATGTTTAATTGTAAATATGCATAACTAAGAAAATAATGGTACATAAAAATTTGATATTTAGAAACTAAATGTTACGACGAATTTAACCATATGTCATACAATAAAATTATTTTATATGCCTGTATATATATATATATATATTCAAATATATAGTCAAAATTCGACTACTTTAACTTAAAAAAATTATGTGCAGATTTAGATGGAACAGAGAGTATTAACTTTCAAATAAATGTTTTTAGAAGTTATGAAAATATTAATATGTCTTAACAAAGAAGTTAATACTTTTATTTTTAAAATATCAATAAATGTCTTCCCTTTTGAAAACTTCTATCAGGGATCATCATAAAGTTGACATCATCCACTATAAATGTCTTATCAAAATATCTAAAATAATAAGGGGAGACTCCCGTCATGATCTATCAGTCAACGATATTTTTTACATATACACTACATTTGTTAATTTATATGCTAAACTTAAAATTTTAAAATTTTAAAAATCTAAATATTTTACTTTTATGTTATATATTTTTATATTTTCACATTCAAATATTATAATCACTTATTTTAACTTATAAAATATAGTATTTTTTAAAATACAACTTTTAAGAGAAAGAGGTGGTCTCCTTTGAGGCAGTCTAAACTTTAGGCACGGGCCTTTAGGCAATTTTAACTATATTCTATCTCTTGGGACCTATCTCTAATAATTTTATAGCGACATATCTATAATAATTTTACAGTGACTTATCGCTAATATGTTTCCTAGCTATTTTGTCCAATTTTCCCATCATTTTTCCTTCATTTGTAATCTACAAAACAAAAAAAATAAAAAAATTGAAAAATGTTTTGAAAATGCAAAAAATCAATATGATCATTGAACTGAAAATTATAAAAATTAACGAAAAATCATAAAATATCGACTGAAAAATTGCAACAAAAAATATATAAAAATCAAACAAAAATTAACAAAAAATTTAAAAATTATCGATTACAACTAACAAAAGATTAACTGAAAAATCACTAAAATATCAACAAAATCTTAAATAATTATTTTTTAAAAAAACTTCAAATATAACCATATATCACCCAAAAGCTAAAAACATCAATTCTTATCATCTAAATTTCACCCGGAACATCAACCATATCACCAAAAAATCTACGAACATAAACTCCTATCACCTAAAACTCACCTAGAAAATGAAAAATATCAACATGAGAGAAAAAAAACTAAAAATATCAACCCATATAACCCTAAAAAAACTACAAAACATAGGTTCATATCAACTAAAACTCACCCAAAAATTGAAAAACATCAACGTGAAAAAAACATTAAAAAAACTACGGTACCTCAAGAGTATAAATTATTCACCCTAGAAATTATAAAAAATCAACAAATTTTTTTAATAAAAAATATAAATACCAACCTATATCACCCAAAAGTTACAAACATCGACTCCTAACATCTGAACGTCATCTGGAAAATGAAAAACATCAACATAAAAAAACACTACAAACATCAAGTCCTATTTCCAAAACCTAAGCTGGAAAATGAAAAACATAAACATGAGAAAAATAATTTTAAAAAACTACAAATATGAATCCATATAACCCAAAAAAACTACAAAACATCAACTCATATCAATTAAACCTCATTTGAATAATGAAAAACATCAAGATAAGAGAAAAAAAAAGCTACAAACATCAACAAAAAAACTACCGTATCTCAAGAATAAAAATTCTTTTAAAAAAATTGGAGGGATTTGAACCCAAGTCTCTAACTTATTGCCTAGAGCAATAACCACCACACTGAAGATTCTTATTAAACATACACTCAGTCAAATAATATTAAACCACAACATTTATATTAAGAACAAAATAAAGGTCATATTGAGATTCGAACCCCAAATCTCTAACCACAACAACAAAAGTACTAACCACTAGATCGAACAATCTTTACTAACAATAAGCTCAATCAAGTAAATATTAAACTTCAGTAAGTCTTTGAAAAAAAAGTAAAACACAATATTAAAGTTCACCTCACATGAGTAGAAGCTCTGACGTACGCCATTCGCCATTGCCTCCGCCTCCGTCCGCCGTAGCCAGCTCGTGTTTGCTCGCGCGAGTCATCCTCTCTCCGGCGCGTGCGTCTCAACACGTTCTTCTCCATCCTCCTCGTTGTAGGCTCCTCCGCCATCGCCTTTGCCTCTGTCGTCGTTGCAGGCGTGAATTGCAGAGGCATCACCATACATCGATCACACACCGGCGCCAAGAACGTCGCCGTCGCAGGAGGCGTTCCGTCTCCATCGGTGTGCAGAGGGGAAAATCACAGAGCGTCTCCGTTGTCGTGTAGAGTAGCGAATCGCAGAGTGTCTCTGTCGCCAGAGCTAGGCAAAGCATCACAGCGATCTAGTCGAAGTCGATTGGATCTCGTCGGTGTCGCATTGATTTCGCCAGCAGAAGAAGAAACGCGGCGGTTTTGCTCGGCGAAGCAAAATTTTGGCTGGAATCCGGCGGTAACCGCGGTTGGAGGCGATTTCCGATCGGAGGAGGCAGTTTTCGATTGTTGGAGGAGGAGGAAAAAATTAAAATTCTGATTTTTTTGTGCGATATATATAGTATTTTGATAATAGCACAGTAATCCCTAAATTTATCAACATATATTTTTTAAAATCTCAGACCAAATGAAATTTCTTATAATTGCACAATAATTCATTGCATAAAATTTAGACTGATTAAAATAAAACTTTGTATAAATTAAAAAGTAAAGTGGTATATTCACACGTATATGGATTTCGCGTTTTCTAAGACCCCTCCGGATGCAGATACGCCTCTTTAAAATAATGTTGGCTAATTAATTATTTTAAACAAAAAGTTGGGATGAGTCGTGATTCTCTGAAGATAAGCTTGTATTAGAAAAATCAAATTAATTTTTTTAAACAAAATTTTGTGTGGTCCCCTGGGATTCTTAGGTTCTGGGTTCGATAAGGACCAGCCCTAGCATTGCCCGAGACCTTGCTTGGAGGAGGGTTTTTTGACCAACTTTGGATGCGTGGAGGGCTGGACTTGAAAATGGAAACAAATGGGTGAGGACGCATTTCACAAATGCGTCATCTAGGTCATTTAAATTATTATTATTTTTGCATTTTTATTATTCGAAAATTGTAAAAAAAAACTGAAAATTGGGAGGACGCATTTTTATTAATTTAATTTTTAAATATTATTTTAATTTTCAAAAATTGTAAAAATAAAAATGATCTCTATATTAATTTAATTTTTTTATTATTTTCATTTCTGAAAATTGTAAAGCATGAAAAAAAAGGACGCATTTTCTAAATGCGTCCTCTACATGCGAAAAATTTTAAAAAAATTAAATGATGGTGAGGACGCATTTTGTAAATGCGTCCTCCCCCTTTGCATCCATGCCCATGCACTGTAGCACCAGAACAGTCTTTTTCTCCATTATAGTCAGATGCAAGCCTTTAGGATTCAAAAATCATCACAAAGCTGATAACTTCAGCTCTATAAACAGAAAATCAAGAAGATATACAAAAGCACAAGACCCTCAAACACTAGTGGAATATCAAGCAGATAACAATGGATAGAAAGTAAACTTACATTACATCTCAAAAAGGGCAGATTCTGCTACACTCATAGTCATAGCTCTTCTTGATGGGATAGTGAGAGTATATATGCCTATAAATTGAAGCAAGGGAAGAGATAAAAAGTGAGAGAGACTGTAAGCTGGAGAGAACAAGGACACAAAATGATGCTACCCTCCTTCTATCTACATGCCTTAAATGAAGGTGGAGAAAGCTCAAAGGTACAAAAGTCCAAACAAAGAAACACAATTTGGAAATGGTCTCTTGGCCTTTTCTAAGGACCCCTTTGGGCACTATTCTGGAAAATGATTTTCTTGGTCGCTGACGTCACAAAGGAATTTGATGACGTGAGTGGTGGATGGGGCTGTTCAGAGGGTAGTGCTTGCTATGTACTGGTCACCTACTTGCTCCAAGTAGTAATACATGTATTTACTGATGGGAGCTGACCACAAATGGTGCACCACCTATTTTATACACTCTATCCACAAGCATACTGACAAATATTGCATATTAAAGCAACTCACTTATTTTGCTTCACTTAATTACACATCTCCCTTGGTTTTTGCATTAAATTTGTGCAAGATGCAAATGTGTGAAAGAAATCCAATCTAAGATTGAGAAATAAGATTTTGGATTTGTCATTTTTAGTAAAAGCAAATAATTGTGACCCCTGTAATGTAACCGAGAAAGTAAGAAAAGAATACCAAGTCATATAATCTCTCGAGTTGACTTTCTCCTGAATTGAATTGAAGTGAGACCAAAATCAAGTTAAATAACATCAAGTTGAAATTTTAGCGAAACTGAATTGAACGAGCGAAGTATAGATAAGATCGGGTATAGATAGTTGTTACCTCCAATCCTTTCGACTAGACAACCTTTAAAAGTGGTGTTATCGCACTGTGCACAACAAAAAAAGTATCAAAATCTAATCCAAGAAGAATATAAACAAATAAGTAGAATGATTATACAACGTACGCGATCAAGCAGTATGAAAACCTAATTCAAGAAATGGTAAATTGTGAAAGTTACAGTTCTACTGGACGAAATTGACCCTCTGAAAAAGGGAAAGAACCTGAAATAGGAGGGTTGAAAGGGGGGCAGGGTGGGGATGAGGGCGACTGTAGTCCGGGTTTCACGGCAGAAAAGGACGAGGGGGTGATGGAGACGGGACATTACTGCGGAGGCGGGGTAGCATTCTTTTCTCTTTTGCGACCGTCAGTGATACGTTACGTTACCTCAAGTCTTCCGTCCCCTCAATTCTTCACGCCCCGTATCACCCATTAAGAATCAGCAGATCCACCAGATTTTCCCCCTTTTCACAAATTCATCAACCAATTAAAGTTTAGAGCATTAGATTAGATCACAGATTAGAAAGTGTTTGTTAGTTTTTCCGACGACCTTTGATCTGTATAATACTGTCGACTTCCGATCTACTCTTGATTTATGAGAAATTCAAGTTTAAAATTAGTTTAAACAACTTATTTCTTTGAGGTTAAACAAAAATGGTAGACTGTAGCTAATTTGGATGATATCATGATACTTAGATCGGTTATAAACGGTTAGGATGCTTTAAAACTTCTTCTTTTTCTTCAAATGGATTGGGATTAGAAACTTTCATACATACAAATGATGGTATAACTTGTTATAAAAATATGTTATGAGTCGTGACACTGACTCAAATTGATACTTAATTAACCCGCAAGATTAATTAACAATGAAAACGCTCGCAAGCAATCAGTATAAATAAAAAATTCTGAATATTTGATTGATAAAATACTGAAATGATTCGGCCATTTCTCCCTTTCTATATGGAGAAACCAGCACACACAAAGAATGTAGGATTATGCAGAAATCTAGTTTAAACAGGATTTGTCTTCTTTGTTTTAAAATAACTACAACTTATTATTGTGACTGTTATGAATCGTGAAACTAACTCAAATTGATGGATTTGTCTGGTTGGTCTCTATGTCGAGTTTGCTAGACCATTTCATTATATGATATCTTTTCATTAAGCGGCTTATTCAAATAGAGCATTGTGCCCGACGAGAAGCAATTCATTATATGATATCTCATTGTTTAGTAAAACATCTAAAATTTCTCAGTCCATAATCTTTTCAAGGAGATTCATATCAGTTGATTAAACGAGAGATTTCACAAACCCTAATATAGCCACACAAACTGATCAAAACTAGCACTCGAGATTTTGAACAGCTCGAGAATTGTGACCCTAACTAGCCCGCAGGATTAGCTCACAATTCAAAATTTTGCTCGTTAACTAGCCTGCAGGATTAACTCACAAATAAAGGGTTCTTTGTTCACTAACTAGCCTGCATTATTAGTTTACAAAAAGTATTGATACTTAATTAACCTGAAGGATTAAGCAGCAATGAAGACGTTCGTGAGCAATGAGTATAACTCGAAAATTCTGAATATTTGATTGATAAAAGGTTGAAATAATTTGGTCATCTCTCCCTTTTTACATGGAGAAATCGGCACACACAAAGAACACATGATTATGCAGAAATCTAGTTTAAACATGATTTGTTTTCTTTGTCCTAAAATAACTACAACTAAATGTTCTAATCTAATTCTAAATAGACTAACAAATTATCGGCAGCACATTTAATGGCATTTCCGAAAATAACAAATCAACTAACCAACTAATAATATTCAACCAAAATCCACCTATTACAAGGCTCATACGGTCAAATGTTAAATATTTATAAATTTATAAATCTTGGCTTCTTTCTTCTGGACTTCATGAAACGAGGAGTGACATCGGTATGATTTTAGTTGTCCACATCTCTCGCTTGGTTTTACATCAAAATTACACAACCTCACTATAAAAGCCAGTGGGAAAAGAGTATTGTGTATTCTCGGCCAAAGCCTTTTAGGCTTTTCTGGAATGATAATCAAATATTTTCTGGGGATGTTCTTTATGCACACGATCTTTTCCTTCCACGTATCCATGATCGAAATTATAAATTTACTCCAATGACAATGTTGTACGTTCACATGCACCTTCCATAGGTCCCTTTGATATTCGTATCATATTATCTATCAAATTTTGAACGCATATTTGAATATATATATATATATAAAGAAAATATTGTCGTATATGATACTGTTGCATTCGTCATAACAAGTAGTCTTTAAATAACAATTTTTTATTTTTCGTTATTATATGTAGGTAAACATATTAACGGACAAACATATTTTTTAAACAGCGTGATAATGATTGTTGTGTAAAATGAGACGGGGAGTAACATTCATTAACTACAAATATGTAAAAATGAAAGAGATGGGAAAAATGGGGATATACTCCCTTCGTTTCTCTATTAATGGCACCATAGATATATGTGTTTGGATTTATGTGAACAAAATGAATGGATGAAATTGAATGTAGAAAATAATAGAATGAGTGGATGAAATTGAATGAATCTAACAAAAAATGGAAAGTTTGTCGATATAAAAAATATCTCATTAATATAAGTGTGTCACTGGTAGAGAAGCAGATGGACTCCTCCCTATGTCTCAACTCAAACTTCACACTTCACTTTGTGTCACTATTCACTGCCAAACTTTGACCACATATTTGAATAGATATATAAACAATAATATAATCACAGATTATATGATTGGATTCGTCGAAACAAGTAGTTTCTAAATATCAAAATTTTATTTTCCATCATTATATGTACTCCCTCCGTTCCAACTGAACTTGCACTCTTGCTTTTTGAACACTATTCTCTACAAAGTTTGATGACATATTTCAATTGATATATGAACAACAATATTATCATATGTGATATTGTTCAATTCATCGTAACAAGTAGTTTTTAAATATCAAAATTTTATTTGCCGTTATTATACGTGGTAAACATATTAACAGCTAAACATGTGTCTTGAACAGCGTGTAAAAAGCAAGAGTGCAAGTTCAGTTGGGACGGATGGAGTAGTTAAACATATTAACGGTCAAACATATTTCTTAATAACCATGAACACAATTCTATGAAATTTGAGATAGGACACATGAAGTATGATTCAGTTTGGCAGAGCTTCTAATCTGTTATGTTTATAAGCAAAACATTTTTTAATGTTTGATAAAATGCCAAAAAATATATTATTTTAAAATCATAAGTTATTTTTTGAAAAAGCAGAAGGTGATCTCTCCTACTTTTAAAATAAGTCAGTTTTACTTATAACCATCGATTTGCCAAACAGAATCTAACCTGGCAGGGTGATTTGGGCCATTTGGCAGCTAAAGCGACGACCAATTAATGGTGACATGTCAACGATATTGTAAAATTGAGGGAGATCCACTGGCCCCACCTCTCCAAAGAAAGTCGACCGTGCCACTACCTATACGGCTGTTACATCAATGCGCGATTTTGAAACCCGAAAATTCAGCCGATAATACCAAGGAAAGTTTCATTTTTATTCATAACATTTATAAGGATGATTTTATAATTAATAAGTAATTTATATATGTTTTAATGACAACTCATTCAATTCAGCAATACTTCAAACACTGAAAAAATATGTAACTAAATACGCTCAAGTGTATGGATGACTCCTCCATTTCTTTACCAATCTATTAATATAATTTTGAATTTTATGTACAAAATATACTTCCTCGTCTTAAAATAAATTGTTCACTTAATTTTTTCCCGTTATTATACGTAAGTAGATATTTTAATGGTCAAACATATTTTTAAATAATGTGATAAAGATTATTGTGTAATTTAGATTGAGACAAATGGGGTATAATCTTATCTAGCATTTACAAGAACAATCTTCTGACCCTTGACCATAGTTAACCCTTTTTTTTAAAATCAAAACATCCACCTCGGTGGATGAGAGTTTTTATTGGGTCCTACACACCCTAGAAAGCAAAATTAAATAGAGTATTAGAAGTGATTACATTTAGTAATGTCCCAATTCTATAGTGTGATATCAGGTTAATTTGGATGTGTTTTCTACACCCAGTGTTAACGAAAATAGGCCAGACATCCAATGTAACCAAAACTTATCCAATACAAAATGTCGTATGGAACATGCAAAAGCCTAATCCAAATGAAAAGTATCCGCAAGGATCAGAATGGAGAGTACTTTGATCTCTTGGTCCAGTCATTTTAGAAGCCAACTTGGCTAGTTAATCTGAAAAGTTTTGGCAATAAAACGTGTAAATGACATAAATACATTTAACAATTTAACTGACTTTTATCTGATAGAATAAAAAAGATCCCTATGTCTTAAAAAACAATCATAAAACATTTGAGAAACGTATAAATTTTCAAAAGTAATAATACAACGTTTGACATGGGTAAAATCTCATACCTTAACCACTATCATTGTTCTTAGTAAAAAAAATTAAATGACAAAAATAATCTTATTTGTTTTTGCAATTCTAGCTCATTGATTTCATTCAACACCAACGATGTTACAACTCAGTGTCACCCAACTCCATCCACCAACCTCACCAAACTCAATAACACTCCTATAGTGACTCATCGCACCACCATCACCATTAATTTCAGCTACACTGTCACTCACTTTTCCAAATTAGTCTCCTTCCTCTCTCCCCGTCATGGCTAGCCACATTCCCCCTTATGTCTCCATCGAAGATTTCAAGCGATCTTCAACTAACACCACAGGCACACAATCAAGCACCATTATTCGAAGTATTTGTTCTCTTCGCATTCCTTCCCCGTATCAGATCCTCCCCAAATCATCATTGTTGAAGATTTGTGCCTATTAATTTCAACGACCGCCATTATTTTATGGACTGTACTTTTTTCGCTTCCCATGTCGTGAGAGGAATTGAGATTCCTCTAGTCCAAAAAACCGCAATGTTCGGTAAATTAGATTGAATTCACCTTCGATTCCCTCAATTCTAAAACTGGTCATGCCAAATATCTCCTCCAGAAAAAGCAACAAATTGTGCAACGATGACGCTGAATTCTACACAGAAGATGACACGATGAGCGAAATTCGGATGCCTCTTAGACTCATATTAAATGTGATTGTTCGTGTTCTGTCTGTCGAACATAAAGCTACTCCTGTTCATGATTCATATCTCATGGTTTGATGACTATCTCTCTTCAATTTTTCATATTAATGGACAATTTGAACTCAGTTGTATGAAAATGACTACTAGTGAGTGCCCCGACAAAGATATTCAAAAGGAAAATGGCAATACTTTTTTCAGATATATTAACATATTAATATCTAGACATTTTAGGTTACTTCAACATTGCAGGACTTTAACCGGCGTTAACTGCAAACTCATGCCAATTCAAAGGTATTTCAACACTTTCAAAAAATCTCGGGCCATAATGTCACACCTGAAAAAATCGAGGTTACATAAGCACTTGTTTCTTCTTTTTTTAGCTACATTAAATTTAATGAGTTTAGGCATTTCATCATTGATTCATTGCCTGCATTCACCAGTGTTGACTATGGTCATATTAAGCTAATTGTGGTACTCTTTTTTTGCACCCCAAAAAAAAGTTGCTAAAGAAATAAAAACAATTAACTAGTAAAATGAATAGACAATAATAATTTAATAGTTTAAAATAATAAAATATTAAAACTATAAAGTGTGTCAGAGGAAGTGGGTAAGATTGAAGTGAGAAAAGAAGAAAAATTTAGAAAACAATTGCGATGATTTATTTAATCGGGACTTGCGCAGTCCTCTTATTTTCATGCTTCCATTATTCAGTTGGGTGATTTGGTGCCCAGGAAACATCACCACCGCCCACCTTTTTTCATATAAACAACAAAATCGGTCCCTGGAGTTTACATTTAATACTCTGTCCTAATAAACCACTGGTCGTTACTCTTTAAAGTTGAATTAGTCACTCCATGTTCTCTTAGTTTCAGAGACTATTAACTCCATATTCTCTTAATTTCAGGATGTTGTTAGTGTTGTAGATAATGGAGGAACGTTAGTTCAATTGTTTTGTGTATAAATACCTTCTCTTCTGATGAATAAAGATACACAAATCCTTTATAACCTTTCATCTCTTTATGGTATCAGAGCCATAATTATTTCCTTTCCATGGCAGCAGCTCCAAATCTTCTTGCAATGGCAAATACCACCTCTTCCAACCTCGATTTTCAGATCCCATCAATCAGTATCAAACTTGATCGTGATAACTACTCTCTTTGGCGTATCACTGTTATCTCAGCTCTCGAGACGTTTAATCTAGAATCTTTTATCCTAAACCCAAGTCCACCACCGGAACTTCTTCCTCCTACCCTCCCAATCTAGTTTATACCACATGGAAACGCGTGATCGCTTTGTTCTCATGTGGACCAAATCCACCTTATATGAGCGCGCACTTGCCATTGTTGCTCGCGATGGCTCCTCCCAAGCTGCTTGGTTAGCTATTGAATGCACCTTTCAATCGAAAACTCGAGCTCGCCGCTTGGCCTTAAAGACTCAACTCCAGATGCGCATTATCTATGATGGATTATGTTGAGCGTAAGTGTTTTATTGCTGACTTCCTAGCTGAAAATCTTCATCCTATTCCATATGGAAGATCTGATTAGTGACATACTAAATGGTCTTGATTCATCCTATAGCCTCTTCACTTCGGAATTCATGATGAAGTCCGACTCCTTGTCGGTGGAAGAAGCACGCCTGGAACATGAGCATACTCGCCAAGCTGGGGTCTAACTTTCTCCTACCATGGCTCCTGAAACTAAGAGAACGTGGACATCTCTCACAAGCTCACGTTGTCTCTCATTTTCGGAATCGCTCCACAAATCAGAACTCATCCTCCTCTCGAGAGCATCAATGTATGCAATGCCAACTTTGTGGTAGACCTGGTCACGAGGCTATAGATTGTTGGTAGCGGGGAAATCAAACCAGCTTCCCTTCTCGGCGCCATAATCCTCGTGAACAGTCCAGGCAAGCAGTCTCATAGTCCATCTGCTATCATGGATCTGTCTTGCTATTTTGATACAGATCATGTCTCCCCGGAAATACTGAAACTAAGAGAACATGGAGTTGACTAATTCAGCTTTGAAGAGTAACAACTAGTGATTTATTATGTCTGTGTCTTTTCTTTCACAAAAAAGAAAGAAAAGAAAAACGCTTAAAAGATGTTTTTATCCAATTAACGCACTTCAATTATATTAAATATTAAATTATTCATATAGTATAATTTAATATTTACTGTAATAAACTGAATTGAAATAAAGATAAATTTAATTGAACAAAAATTTTGATTAAATTCTTATCAATACTAAATATATTAATCTTTTAAAAGTGATGGTAGTATGGATAATCGTACCGAAATATAATGACGATTTTTCAAAATTAGCGCGTGCATTTTAATTTGAAATAATAGAATTTGATCAATTTTATATCAATGCAAAATTATAAGTTGAATTAGAATGAATCAAGTGATCTGACTTTAAAAATATATTCTAATAAACATTAATAAAGATAAATTATGCCATACCTCAAAATAACATAAGTATTGTATCCCATTAGATAAGTCTACTTTTTAAATTTTAATTAATTTTATGTGTTTTGTGCATTTTTATAAAAAGACTAATTGTCCAAATGAGTTTTAGCAATGTTCGAAAAGACGTTTTTAGGACATACCAACAAATTGTTCATATATACTGCCCAATGTTTCAAAAAAATTTGTTTTTGACCATCAATTCTGTCTCCAATTCTACAACAGCAATCTCGTCATTTCAATTTTTCCTTATTTCTTTTTAGAGGGATGATAGAGAGAGTGAAAATTCATAGTGAATGATGTAGAAGCTAGTAAAAGACTAAATTACAAATCATCTTCCTTAAGAGTTGCAACTAATTAATGATACATTTATCTTTTCATTTATGCCACATCAGTCATTACGTAATTTCACTATAATTTTTCACTCTCATTATCATTACTCTTTTTTTAATTATTTCTTTCCCCCCTTTTAATCCATCACCACCATGATGACTAACACTACTTCTGCACTTTTGATGAGATGCTAAATTAAAATCTCGACCAAATAGCATAGGAGTCAGGAGAATAAAAAAATTAATAAAAAAATATCATTTATTAATTTACTTTATTATCGTTATACTGAATTTCTAATAAAATACGTTATTTTTAAATTAAAAAATTGCATTGCTTCATTAATTTTCAATAACGTGTACAAAAGGTGGAGTTGAACCCCATTAAAACATATCTAGAGAATTGTTCTTTTGAAATTGCACCAATTAATCTGCAATTGAGGTTTCTCATCTAGGAATCCACTTAACTATAGAATGTCCGAGTATTGGTTACAATGATCTACTATCATTTATAAGTACTTTGTATATCAAAATTTAATCTATATGTCCTTTTATTGCTTCCACTAGTGCCATTGCCTCTGCAATTTGTGATGGGCAGCGATGAATAAAACACGTCACTTGGTTTTGAATTTGAAAATTTGAACGCTCTATGAGCGATTCCCGCGTTTTACGTGGTGTGGAGAGGATACAAATAGTAGCAACAATATGGGCTGGACCCAAATGGATTCCAGTTTTTATTAGGTTGGACCGGTCCAATTACTATCAGAATGACAAAGTAATCATCATTCCTCTCAACGTAAAATTAATTTGATGATATTTAACTTAAATTTAGTCATACGTTAATTTTTATTACCGTTCGGTTCAATTCAAATAAGATCAAATCATATCAGTTCAGAGAAACTCCAAAGAACGGGTCCTGATTTCAAAAAATGAGAGCAATTTTAGTTTTGCTCTAAATATAGTTTTTATTTCTAAAATAAGCAATTTTAAAGTTATTAATCAAACACTAAAATTTGTTTAACTCATAGGTTAACACTTATAAATCCTGTCAAATACACCCACAGATACGTTGATCATAGGAATGTTTCAAACAATTTAAAAGCCTTGTACGAAATGGAAAAAAAATGAGGTCCTAGCAGATAAAATTAATGTTATAACACGATTTTCGAAACGGAAAAAATAGATTTTTTTTCGTAAATTATGTTTGGGGACCAAGATGGTATTAGAGGTTTGGAGGATGAAAAAGCTGGTTTGTGTCCTGATTTGGGCAAAGGGATTATCATTTCATTCTTTAATAATTGACTGTTTCGTTCCGCTGTCTATTTCAGCGCTAGGCTTAGGACATCATTAGTACTTTTGTAAAAGCTGTTTTACTTACTACTCCAAGTAACAATGACTTGAAAAGAATTCCTCGTGGAAAATTAAATAAACAAAACCCATGTAGCAGCCATGTAAGGAGCAATAACAATGACTTGAACAGAACGAAATCCACTCAATTCGCTCGCCTTCTGGGGACCAAGTAAACGACGCTTTAATAACCAACGTGTTCCCATCTTCTAAATTGCATGCTAAATTGGACTTTCCGGAAATTCACAAATCACTTGACTTTAATCTCAACTTAATAGTGAGACACGACCACCGTTCTATTTGCTGCCTTCATCCTGGTATTATCATTATTCACGCAACCATAACAATCTGAGGGGCAAAATAGTGATTTTAATCCTAGTACTACCATGGTAGGTTGTTTGTATAAATAATTAGTGTTTTTTTTTGCTTCTAAAATATCAACATGTTAATTGATGTAATTTGAGAGGTTCCGTTTAATATCGGAGGTTTCATTCATTACAGTATTAGATTACAAGAACATACTATAAAAACTTTATTTATTTTTATAATATGTAATTTGATAAGAATTTATCACAAACGCTCTACCTATTTTAACAATATGTAATCTACCAAGAATCTATCATACACGTGTTCGGTGGTCGGTGGTACTTACTTGTCTTTTACAATATGTAATCTGATAGAGACCATTTTCAAAATGTGGAAGATTGTTTGTATATGTAATGAGATTTTTTTTTGGGTTAAAAAATGTTACATCTTAATTAATGTAATTTTTGAGGTTTCATTTAACAATGGGTATTATTATAGTCCATTTTTAGCCATAAAAATTTGGAAGGTTGCTTTATAAATAATGAGATTTTTTTGGGTTAAAAATATTAAAATATTGATCAATGTAATTTGAGATGTTCCGTTTAATATGAGAGGTCATTCATTACATTTATTAGATTACAAGAATCTACTATAAAAGTTTTATTTATTTTTACACTATGTAATATGGTAAACGCCCAACTTATTTTAACATTATGATATCTAATAAAAATTTACCATACACGTGTTCGATGGTCGGTGCTCCTTATTTTGTAATTTGACCTCTGCCACGTTAGAATTGAAGTAGATAATATCGAAATTAAACTAAAAAGGAGATAGAATTTTAAAATAATTAATTAAAGGGAAATGTTTTGATTCTGACAATCTAATGCTAAATATCAACTAATTCTCCATTCCCATCCTATAAAACTGTCTGCTGATTTACCTTTCCAATGCACGAGCAAAAACTAAAAGGTGAGTCAAGTATTTTCTTTCTTTGCAGGAACCTTAAAATAAAGCGTTTAGGGCCCTCAGCGCCATATAAAAACCGCCCCATTTCCAATCACATTCTCCTCGAACTTTTTCCTTTTATTGCACATTCTGAGACCCTTCTGACTGTGTAATGAACTGGGATTTGCTTCGTTCCAAGAGCAAAGCTTTTAATCTAAGGTTTTTGTCCATGTTTATGCTTATGGCAGGAGGAGTCGGTGTTTGTGTGCAGTTCTGATACCATGGGCATTTGTTTGAGCCAACAAGGCAAGACTGAGTTGCAATCTTCATCAATCGCAGGTACTAAAAGCTGCATAAACTGTTCTGTAATCTCCCACACGTTATTACATATGCTGTTCTGTTTATAGAGGGTTATCAATTATCATGTCTTCATTCAGAAAGAATCTTGTTAGTTTTGTGCTGGTTTGTGAAATTACTGAATTTCCTTTGTCGGTTGATTGTTTCTGTAGGGGTTAATTCGAGGGCTGTGAGTTCTACTGATGGGACACAAACTAGTAAAATGGGAAGCAGCAAGGCCTCATCTTTCTCAATTCCTCTGACTCCTAGGAGTGAGGGAGAGATTCTGCAGTGTCCTAATTTGAAGAGGTTCACCTACGGTGAACTGAAAGCGGCAACCAGGAACTTTCGACCCGACAGCGTATTGGGCGAGGGTGGGTTCGGTTCTGTATTCAAGGGGTACCTGGATGAGCATTCGCTTATGCCATCCAAGCCCGGGTCTGGGATCGTGGTTGCTGTTAAGAGGCTTAATCAGGACGGCTTTCAGGGCCACAAAGAGTGGCTGGTAAGTCTATTTCCGGAGCTGTTCTATGCTAATGTAGTTCAGATCATCTGAATTTTGTGAATGTTAGTTAAATGCTCCATTGTCTTTGTGGTTCTTGCTGTAATGTTGCTGATGTAAGTGTTGGAAACAGGCTGATTTGGGTTTTACAATGTGAATGTGTAGGCTGAGATCAATTACTTGGGTCAGTTGCGCCATCCAAATCTGGTCAAGTTGATTGGTTATTGCTCGGAGGAGGATCAGAGGCTTTTGGTCTACGAGTTCATGCCTAGGGGCAGCATGGAAAACCATCTATTCAGGAGTAGGTTTCCTTTTGAGTTTTGATCGATCCTAGTGTTTTGATTTAGATGGCATTGATCTGAATTTTATTCTGTCTGCTGCTCATGGGGGTTTTTCGGCTTTTCAGGAGGATCCTACTTCCAGCCCCTTCCTTGGGGTGTTCGCATGAAGATTGCTCTTGGTGCTGCAAGGGGGCTTGCGTTTCTTCACAGTGCTGAAGCAAGAGTTATCTATCGAGACTTCAAGACGTCTAACATCCTCTTGGACGCGGTATGTCTGAAGGAATGATTCTCTGTTATTAAGAATGCTTCTCATTTGTGATCATGTTCTGAACTAATGCTTTTGATGGATTGATTGTGCAGAATTACCATGCGAAGCTCTCTGATTTCGGACTGGCTAGGGATGGTCCAACCGGCGACAAAAGCCACGTCTCTACTAGGGTCATGGGGACCTATGGCTACGCCGCTCCAGAATACCTCTCAACAGGTACAAACTTAGAAAGTGTTCTGAGCTAATGCAGTACATGATAAGCCTAATTCGCGGAAATTTCTGTTTGAAAGTCACTCTACTTTCTATATACCTTTTCACAATCCTGTTTTTAGTTTACAAACAAGTGTCTAGCTTTCAGAGCAATAAGTATCTAGTTTTCACTAACCTGTGCTTTCTCTTGCAAAATCAGGCCATTTGACAGCGAAGAGTGATGTGTACAGTTTTGGCGTCGTCCTCCTGGAGTTCCTGTCCGGAAAGAAAGCAATAGACAAGAATCGACCTATGGGGGAACAGAACCTGGTCGAATGGGCAAAGCCGTACCTCTCCAGCAAGCGGAGGATCTTCCGCATCCTAGACTCCAGACTGGAAGGGCAGTTTGCAATGGTTCAAGCCCAGAAGGTAGCGTGTCTTGCGATTCAGTGCCTCTGCGTGGAGCCAAAGCTGAGGCCAACCATGGAGGAGATTGTTGCAACTATAGAAGAGCTCCAGGAAACGTCGGGCCATGATCAGAAGCTCGAAAGTCAGTCTGTTGGAAAAGTTTCCAACCACCACCAGCATGGCCATCGGAGCAAGAGGCACTGTGGTAAAACTGGCGAAAAAGCTCCTGGAATGGCAGCTAGTTACCCTAGGCCTTCACCTTCTGCACTCTATGCTTGATACTGTCTTATAATCTTACATAGGATCTGCATAGTCTCATGCAGGAGGGGGAGGGGTTTCTTTGTTTTAGATCTTTGGTTTGTAGTTTTTAACTGTTTTTCAGTTTGGTCAGTTTCATGAACTTTAGCTTAATTTATGTCTTTTGGGACTATTTTTAATTTGGTAAATTCAGTTTAATGAGGTGAAAAATATATGGCCATAGTCTATGGTTGGACCCCTCGTAGAATAATGTATTCTTTAATTAGGCCCTATTCTTTCTAATCTGAATTGAAATAAAATAATTTGAACCATAAAAATATTCAAAATGAGTATGTAAAATAGAGACTCAATTGAGGTCCAAGTGATATCATAAATCACAGAAGTGCTCAAGAACATCCCATTATTCCCAAACATGTAATAAAATTCTTGTAAATAATAAGATCGAGACAAGGACAATAAAAAAAGGAGAGCATAAAGCCAATTGTAATGCTCGAAATAAATGAGCAATCAAGAAAGATAAGGGATTTGGAAAAACAAATCTCCTCCGAAAGTGGTCCAATTTGATTACCAAAAGGCCATACATCCATGTAAATTGTAATCCAAGATGAGGTATCTATGTATCTATCTTTCTCCTTTCTCATACCCTTAAACTTGAACAAGAATGACATGCTTTTTAATGAGAAAATTGCATTTTTAACCCTATGTTTTGCTCTAAAGTGCAGAAAAATATTGTAAAATCTAAAAGTGCAAAAATAACTCTGAATTTCATTGACCGAATGACAAAGGCTTAATTGGCCGGAAATTGTCAAAATGACCATTTTACCATCCTGTTAAAATTCATAAAAATAATGAAAGACAATAATCCCCTTCCTACCTTTTAACAAAACATTTTTTTTATTTTCCATGTTTCATTAATTTCTTTTCCCATTTTCTGGTTTTTGGTTTCGTAAATGTTCACCATTTTCTCTTCTTCTTTCTTTCGGTTTCCCGGCAGTGATGAAGTGGGGGAGAGGTGGTGGCTGGTCTTCTTATCATCCTCCTCCGTGTTGCTGTTGTAACCAGAATCCACTCACTCAAAACCATACTCGGGAGATCCGACCTGCCAGTGTTAAACATGTCCTGAGCGAGGTTTCCCTTCAAGGAAGATGCGACGGCATAGGATAGCGCAACATGGAAGAGGTTTCTGGTGTCACAGGAGGCAGGTATGGTGAGGTCCTGGATCCAGGTCGTGCACATGGGTGATGAGCACGTGATGGGCGAGTATGATGATGACTTATTCGGGTCGAATCCGAGTAGCCACTGAGAGGCGGGGAGAGAGGTGGTGGGTTGTAGGGGAGAGGCGGATCTAGGGTTTTAGCCAGCAACGGTGGATTTGGTCAATTGTTGTTCTAGCAAGAGGCATCGAGGGAGAGGGCGAGGGTTAAGGTTGAAGGTGCAGCAGGGGGAGAGGTGGAGTGGCGGAGGCAGATGAGTGGGAGCGGTGATCGATGTTTTTGGGTGGAGGTGGTGGTGGCGTTGCTGGGGTGAGGAGTGAGAGCGGCAGCAGCGGATGTTTCGGAGGTTGTGTACGGCTGCACGGCACGAAAGAATATGAAAATTGTACAACGGCAGCTCTGAATTCCAAGATTTTGACCTAGTCCCTCAGAATCACCTCGGATAAGGTCTATCAGGTACATGGTTCTTGGTTTTGATTAAAACCCCATGAATTTGATTTTGCCGTGTTCTCATTTTTGATTGAGGTTGTTTGGAATCCCAATTCAAAGGTGTTCTTTTTAGCTTGCTTTTGTTAGGAGTGGTTCTTTCTAGATTTTTTGGGAATTTTTGCTTGAATGAAGATCATGTATTTGATTTTTTCTGCCAGTGAATTCAGTGATTCATCTGTATCGCAGTGCTTGTGATCAAGCTTGAATTACGGGTTTTCTT
>JAULKM010128929.1:0-19744 GCA_032355605.1 Rubia tinctorum
AGAGTCTTTCCAGCCTGAAATTTCCACCACAATTTCAGAGAGCAAGCTTTGATAATTGTGTGGAAAGATCTGAAACCAAGACCGTTTTGCTCTATAGGGAAACACAGATTTTTCCATGTTCTCCAAACCTTCTTAGGCTTCAGTTCCGTTTCACCCCAGAAAAAGGTAGAAAGTAATTTTTCTAATCCTTTTACTGTACTCTTAGTAGGAATCATTACAGTCCAAATATGTTGTGGGATAGAATATATGCATGATTTAATCAGAGTGAGTTTGCCCCCTGAAGAAAGCCATTTATTCTTCCAATTATTCAATCTTTTGGAGATATTCTCTAGCAATGGTTTAAAATAGAAGTTTAGAGTCCTACCACAGAAAATAGGACATCCTAAATATTTGAAAGGGAAAGATCCCTGTTTCATACCTAAAATGTCCTTAACCTGTCTAATCTTATGTAACTTGGCATGTTTTCCCAAATAGAAATCACTCTTTTCAAAATTGATCATTTGACCAGTTGTGTATTCAAACATTCCCAGATAAGCTCTAATTCTGATTAAGTTCAGTTTACTTTCTTTAAGAAAAATGACAGTATCATCTACGTAACTGAGATGTGAAATGGGAATAGCCCATTGAGGCAGGTCATATTTTCGCTTCATTTGTGTTTTCCCTTGTGTGGAGATTTATTACAATGCATCCATACATGTATGGAAGTGTAATATCCTGATAAACTTCATTGCTATCTTCAGAGTGTTAGAATTATGGAGTAGGTTCAAGAACACCAGTGAGTGAGTGCATTCATGTTACCTTGATTAAAATATCTTTGCACGTGTTAGACCATAATTTTAATTGAATAGTCACTTTAGAAGAATTACATGTTGGGCGGTCGATTCGGCAAATCCCAATGAGGGGAAACCCTTGGCTTACCCCAGTAGACGAGATAATTTTTTGTAGCAACTAGAGTCATGCCGACTTGGAGAAATCACAAGGTCGTGCCAACTTTAGAGTAATCACAAGGTATCAATTCCTTTGCCTCTCTAGGCCTAGTTATTGAGATCCATAGTGGAGTGTCCAGGATGTAATGCCCTTAGTTTCATATCTAACGATTGCGACCTACGAGAGGCATATTGCCCTTTTAGTCAAGTTTTGTTCCTCTAAGCGGGGGCGCATTTGTAGAGAGTAAGATGACGGGGATGGTCTACGGAGTCACTGGATTATAGCTCATCCCAAATTACAGAGATGGTGATATAAGCATGTATTGGTGGTAGTGCCTTTTGTGATAGACAAAAGAAATATCTGGCTATCTCCACACTATGTAACGTATGCATAAGATAGGTTTAAATTATTTTATATGAATCAATCATAGCCATTTATCAATCATGTAACACAAATACCCCCAAGTGTTAGTGTATATAGTTTAATCCATTTATCGCATGTTAGTAGTTGTTTGTCAGAAATCCCCCCCAATGGTTATTTTACCAAAATATTTATTACTAACACATGGTCGGATTGAAAACCTGATCACGGTTATGTGTAGCTAGCTATCGGATTCCTAACATCTTCGTGGACGACCCCGATACTTGCCACTATATACCATTATTGGTAGTATAGTAGTAGGCATGGGAGCAACATATAAACTCTATCTATTCCCCTTAATAGCTCATCATTCTCTCGTGTTTAGCGATGCTTGGGAAGGGGCGGGTCATGAATCATTCTTATATTTGTGAATATCAAAACCTACCATATCCATGTCATCCTCCTAGGTTAGTGTTCACAAATGAACATTAATATTAAACCTTTATGTTTTAAGAAAATCACTCCCCAATAAAATTAAGTGTACACCACCATCGTGTGCTACATCAAGGACATAGAAGTCCTCCGGAAACACAAAGTTTCCCACTAAGAATCACGTTCTTCGCTTGATCTCGAGGACTAGCTTTTGAGTTATCAACCATTTGGACAACTACCTTAGTTTCTTTAAGTTCACATATTTCTAGGTTCTCTTAAATTCAAGAAGGGGTGGCATTATTAGCATCTCCTAGATCAATAATATAATTCTTCACCAATTTACCACCTAAAGAACATGAATTGAAACCATGCTGGGGTCATCACATTTTGTAGGCTACTTCCTATGATTAAGAGTGGCAATACCCCCTATTTTCAGTTTTCCTAACTTCCTAAGTGGTTTGTTCCTCCTGTTAATGCATGTAAGTTTCAAGAATTTATCATAAGATGACACATGCTCGATTAAGTCCAAGAGTAGCACATGTTTCTAAGTATCTCAAAGATTTTAAGGATATGCTCGTCATTGGTTGCCACCTTCGGGCTTCCCCTAAGTGCACTAGGGAAAGGTTACGGGAGATTAGCCTTTGTCTCGGGTGTTGGAAGTTTCTTAACAGGTTCTTCTTCCATGACACATTCTTGCTCCTCCAAGTTGGTTTTGTTACTCTTCTCGATGAAGTCATTCTCGTTTAATATTTCTCTCTCGGGCTCATGCACCTCCTTCCTGCTTCTTAGCTCCTAGGCGCTCACATTCCTCAGACTGATCTCTGATTGGGAAGGAAGCTTTCCAACTTGAATTTCAAGATTCTTGATGCTTGAAAATACCATTGTCCCGAGATCTTCAATCTCAAGCCTTGTGCTCTCCACGAAGACATCATGCTTCTTAGCCAATTTAGAGATTGCTTCAAGTATGTTTTCTCGATCCGAATTGTAAAGTGAGGTGTTTTTTTGGAAGACCATTCTCCCCTCGGAAATGGTTGAGATGGATATTTTCCACCTTTGTTGTACCCTTGCACTTGGTTCTCCCTGCACCAATGAAAGTTGGGGTTATCCTAGTACCTCAAGTTGAAGTACGTAGGGATCTTTTCTTTCACCTCCTTGGTTCCCACGAAACCCTTGTTGTTGTCCCCTACCAAATTGTGGCCGATTTCCACAATTGTTGTTATATAATGCCTTAACTTCCTCCAAATCTTCCACCACTTGCGGGCAAATATCCGTGTGATAATTAAGGCTGCAAATGCCACACACTTTTTCTTGTTGAAATCCCCTTTTCATGAACTTTTTCATCATGGAAGCAAGAGCTTGGACTTGGTCCTCTAATTTAGAGATTAAGTTGTCTTGTCCACGAGCTTCACCCTAATTCTTGTACCAAATTTCCTTGTACCATTTGCCATTTTCTTGAAGAGTGTCATTGCCTCCCTTAGTCTCTTTTAGGTGATTGAACCGTTGGTACCAACGTTCACCATACATATTTTATCAGAACACAGCCCTTCAAAGAAACAGTAGACCAGGTCCTCCTCCTTGACATCTTTTAAATAACATCTTGAACCGTTCCTAATACTCGTAGTGCGATTAATTAGGGAACTGAGACAT
Organism: Rubia tinctorum; assembly: GCA_032355605.1. Lineage (NCBI taxonomy): Eukaryota > Viridiplantae > Streptophyta > Magnoliopsida > Gentianales > Rubiaceae > Rubia > Rubia tinctorum. The sequence goes on from JAULKM010128929.1 coordinate 3,367, forward strand.
ATTGGAAAGTTTTTTCTTCAACCCTGGAGACTTTTAAATTGGGAAGTATTTCTCGAGAAATTTGTTCTTCATATCCATCCAAGAAATAATGCAACTGGGATGAAGATAGTGCCACCAATCTTTTGTTGAATCCTGAAGTGAGAAAGGAAACACCCTCAAATTGTAATCTTTCTCCGAGACTCCCGCCGGCTTCATGTTGGTACAAACTAGGTGGAATTACAAAATATGCTTGTTCGGATCTTCTCTGGCCTTTACATGGAACGTTGGAAGACATTGGATTATACCGTTCTTGAGTTCACGTGTCACATTGGGTGGCAAGGGTGGGAAGATGATGCAAAGGGGTTGATTCTCCAAATTTTTAGCCATCAAATTCTTCAAAGTGTAGTTATCCTACTCCATTTTTCGATCTTAACAACTACGGAAATTGGTTACTGTAGAACTTCCGGTCTAGATATCATATTCCATCGTCCCCTACCACATATGTATTTTGCTGAATAATGTAAAACTCCCAAGTTAGTGGTACAGGTGTGTACTATAAACTAGGAATAAAACAACAACCAACTAAAAACACTAGTAAAAGGGGTCAGAACTAACCAGATACTAGCGAGAAAGCTCAAAAGCGAAAACCAACAAAGAAAAAAAACACTAACTACTTAACTAACACGCTATGCAAGTTAACTACTGAACCTTTAAACTAACATCCCTGGAAACGGTGGAAAATTTTTTATTGCCCCTCCCGATATTACTAAATCAATCAATTAACAAACCAAGGGAGATCTGTCAACCAAGTAAAAACCAAGAGGAGGAATTTTAAGGATGAGAGACAAAATTTGTAATGTTGCTACCATTCCTACTTTTATACTGTTAATAAAAAAGGTAGATAGGGGCAAGTACTGGTGTCGTCCACATAAATGTTAGGAATCTAATAATCAACTATACATAACCGTGGTCAGGTCGTCAATCCAACCATGTTTTATGAACAATTAGTGTTGGTAAAACAAGAATTTGGGGGTTTTATAACTAAAACTACTAGCCAACTAATGGTCATGAGAATAACCATATAAACTAGCACTGAGGAATATTTTCCTAACATGATTAATGTCATTTGGATAATTGATTTTATCACATGTAACCATAAGCCTATTCTAGTGTTTATTACATGTGGTGTGGTCGATGGTCAACACATCCCCATACCTATCACATATGGTTCGCACATAATCTTCCATCTGCACCACCTCCGTAATAAGTGGAGTGTAACAATTGGCCTGTCTGCCGTACATATTAGAGTTTCCCCCGTACAATTACGTCTCAAGCACTACACCACGAATACCTCTCTCCCTATTCCTAAAATGGTAAAGGGGGTGAAGCACCTTATCGATGGCTCTAGGGTTGCAAATCTAACCCTATTTTGCAAATTTATCTATCTCTACCCACTACTTTTCCGACCATGTCTTCGGCTTACTAGTTCATGGTCGATCGTAACTTTCACAATGGCAACCAACATACACACACTCACGTGGATCTGGACCTATAGTTACCCCAAGCACATCTAGGTTTCCCTCCCCACGGGGTATCAATATTGCAGCAACATGAAAGTAGACTTTGGTGTGTGCTAACTAAGTGTGATGATTATGCAATTAACAGGAACATTAAGTACAAGCCACCATGATATCACAGATCACACAGGAATAGGTTAATCTAAGAAATCTCGAAAATGACACCTTAATACATTAACGAAAAATATAACCCCCAAGTTAATTACCTACTCCCAAAGAAATGACTCTCAATATAGCATTGGAATCAAAAAAATTGGCCAAAAGAAAAATAATCTAGAGAGAAGGAGAGTATTTTATTTCTCTAACTTACTCTTAAAGATGAAAAGTGGGCATAAACTTAAACCCTAGTAGACAAAGGTCAATATATGCAGTAGTAGGGAAGTAGGCCTTGAAAAGGCCCAAAAATAGGCAAGCAACCCTAATATTTGCAAATGAAACCTGAGGTGGCATCTGGCTTGGTTCGTGCCAGCCGAGGCCCTTTTGTGGTGGCGCATGTTGTCGGTCGTGGCATGGCCTGTGGCCTCATGCTCGCGTGTCCTGTGCTGGCTAGAACTCTATTTTTTTATTTTTAATTACGTATCGCACATCTTTTAGCAGAGACTGCTGGCTAGAATTTTGTTTTGCTCGATATCATGGCACGGACCATGAAGTTCTTCACACCTTGTGGGATATACTTGGCATTAGTGACTTGAAATGACGCGGAATGTGTGAAACGGAATGGTCTGCATCCATACTTAGCCAAAATATTGAGTGGAATGAAGACATCGGGCACAGGCAGCCGAGGTGGAGCACAGTCTGTGTTGAAGGCCTATGGCATGGACCATGTTAGTTAGCATGGTTCGTGCTTAGTCCTAGCATAGCAGTGCTAGGCAGTCTTGGTGCCGGATGGGCTGGCCTAGTGCTGGCCTTAGCCGTTCGGATGGCTGTCTTCTTTGGTCCGCTACGGAAGAAACATTGATCCGATTTGACATTTGTTGTAATCTATTTTATAGTTCTTGTGAATCAAAATCCAATGGTGTCAACCTCATGGGCTGATTTTCTTGGGTCATTCCCTGAAATTCGTACAACTCTCAGACAACAATTCCTCCATTTCTTCCTTCGTATTCGTGAACTGGAGATGGTAGAAAGGCCAAGGTAGAAATGGGAAGAAATCTCGGTTAGGTCAAAACGACTGGGTAAAAATGAGAGGCTAGGCTTGGCTAAGTTGGAAAAAATAGGAAAAAATGAGAGGCCACGTGGAAAAAGAGTAGATGGTGAAATCAACATGTGTGAATGCTAGGATTAAAGCCCGGAAGGAAAAATGAGAGAAGTTGAGAGAAAATGGAAACTAAGTTTAGGATCCTTTGGCATTATCCTTGGCTGTAGCTAAGTTGAGAATATCGAGTTATCCTTACTTACAACCAAGTCGGGGATCTTTTGGATTATCCTTGGTGATTTTTTGGCAACAACTTATGGATTATATTTGGCGGACTATTCGGTGGAGTAATCTAGTTCAACACTTATCATTTGTGCTTACCTTTTCTTCACAATATTTTGGGTGGTGAGGTTACTTTATTATCTTCGAGGAGTGTGATAGTTGTGAGATACTTCCTTCTTTGTAGGAACTAGGGTATATTGGGAATAAGTTGAATGTATTGTCTAACTTATCTTTGTATGCTACATTTCGCTTAGGTCTTTTCTCTTTTTTGTTTACTCGAAGATGAGTAATTGTTTAAGTGTGGGGTATTGATGTGCATCTTTATGCAAGATTTAGTCAATGCATTTCACACAATTATTATCATCTTTTGTATGGTTGATTGCTAGTTTTAACCGACAGAGGGTTTAGACGGCCATTATTGGATTTATTCTCTAAACCCCGAGTTTTGTAGACTTAATTTAAGATAATGGACACTTTCTATTCACTGGCATCTAGATCTTCCTTCTTGATCTCATTAGTAGGTCGCTGGTGAGTACTTTTCATGACGTTTTTGTAAAAGGCCATCCACGAGGGTGGTTGAAGATATTTGAAGGCCATTCGCAAGAATGGTAGAAGATATCAAAGGCCATTCTGAAGGATGGTATTAGATTGAAGGCCACGACTCCAAAGCATTGTAGTAGATGGTATAGAGCCCGGAAAATGCTAATTTGATATTCAAGAAGGCTACGGAAGAAGCGGAGGGAATGTTGTACAAGAGTTGCACGGAGTTCTGGGAATGATCCACGAAGAATCAGCTCTTAAGGGTGACACCAATGATTTCTTATTCTTGAGGATAGTAGAATCGAATACAAAAACACTTAAATTAGATCAAAGATTTTTCCATAGAAAAAGAAAATATGTAAGCAGGTCAAATGGCCAAGGCCAGCCCATCCGGCACAAAGACAGCCTAGTACGGCCCAGTAGCAGCATTAAAACGGACCTTGCTAAGCTACACGAGCCATGCTAGAGGCCTCCTATATGGACCGTGCCAACCCCGGCTGCCCATGTCCAATGTCTTATATCTACTTTGAATTTGGCTAAGTATGAGCCCAGACCATTTCGTTTCACATGGTCCAAATCATTTCAAGTCACTTAAGCATAGAACAGACCATGAGGTTTGAAGAATGACATGGCCTATGCCATGATACCTAGAAAAACAAGGTTCTAACCGATGGGCCATGCCATATGACATGGGATGTGCACTCGAAAGATAAAAAATTGAGTACCAGCCAGTGGTCAATGTCGGGAAACATAGGTCATGGTAATAATATGAGAAACACGGCTCATGCCAGGCTGAGTTGGCTTCACCAACACAAGGCAACGGAGGCGTGCCACGTGGAACAGCTCATGCCGGCATGAAGGTTCCTCAGCTGGCACAGACCGTGCCAGACGCCATTGCCCATTTCATTTGCAGCTGCTAGAATTTTTGGCCTAGTTTTTTCCTTTTTAAAGGCTCAATTCCATACTCCTATAAATATGGACCCTTGTCTACTAGGGTTAAATGTATGCCCACATTTCATTTTTACGAGTAGGTTAGGGAGAGAAAATACACAACCTTCTCTATAGTTTTTTTTCCTTTTTTCTCTTTATTTTTCTTTTGTTCAAAAGTGTTGAATCCAATGAAATATTTGGGTTCAATGCTTGGGGATTTGGTAATTAACTTGGGGATTTTATTTGTATTCATGTATTAATGTCTATTTTGTGAGATTTGTTAGAATGACCTATTTCAATGTAATTTGTGCTATTATGTTGGCTTGCACTTAATGTTATTATGAATTGAAGGATTTTCACACTTAGTTAATACACCAAAGTTTACTTTCATGTTTATGCAATATGGATACCCACGAGGAGGAAACCTAGATGCGCTTGGGATAACGATAGGTCCGGATCCTTGTGGGTGTGTACATGTAGGTTGTTGTTGTTAATGATACAATCGATTATGCACTAATAAGCCAACAACTTTGTCCGAAAGGTAGCGTTTAGAGATAGATAAATTAGTACACTAGGGTTAGCTTTGCAACTCTAGAGTCATCGATAAGGTGTTTCACCCCCTTTCCCTTTCTAGGCCAAGAGAGAAACATCTGTTTCATAGTTCCCGGGATGTAATCGCACGGGGAGGCTTGGATCAACACAATAGAAAGGGCTATTATTGCACTCCCTTAATTACGGAGGCGGTGCTGATGGAAGTTACGTGTGCACCCTACGTAACAGTTATGGGAAATTGTTGACCAACAAGTAACACGCTGTCTCTTCGAGGCTGTAACTATCATCACAAAAAAACAATGTCAAACTCACAACGACATAAGAAGTTATGATCTTGAAATCACCATTATGAAATTATTCTCACGAAACTATCCAACATATAGTGATAAACACCAATCATCATTATAGAGTTTAACAATAATAGTAACAATCATGTAGTCTACATGCTACAATCAACAAAAGGTAACTACATAGATGCAAGAATGTTCATATGTCAATACATATAAAATCTAATCATAGTTAATTGCTAGATAAATTATCAACATGCTTATCTCCTTTATCACCATGGTTGGAAATGTATTTCAAATCACCAACGAATTCTGATAATCATATGGCCAAAAACTACGTATGCAATTTCCTAGAAGCACATCTATAGTGATTAACATTTTGTCTAGTCAAAACTAAACAATTCCAACAATCTTATTGTTCTTGGCCGAATTAAACTAGCATAAGCATCATCCATCAAGCATAAATTATTGACAAGCTATAATCACATTCCTAACAATCCAAGTTCATACAATGAACACAGACATATCACCCAAATTTCATAAATTTCACAAATTCACAAAAAGCACCATCTACACAATTATCACAATTCAAGAATATGGAATTAAGAATTGAACCAAATACGACTAGAGGAGAGTGAAAATTGAAAGCTTACTACAATAAGAGAATCTAACAAAATTCTTATGAAAAATCCCCGAATGTTAAAGTTTTTTAGATTCTTAGATTTTTGGGAAAGTTTTGATGTATTTTTGGTGAGAAGAAGACGTGGGGAAGGAAATAGGAGGGATTTCAGTGAGATTTGGGTTTTTTTTTATGGATTGGTGGATAAATGGTGGAGGGATGGTTGTTTTGGGGAGGAAGACGGCAGATGATTAGAAGAGATGGGAAGAATTTGACTGCTCTGCCCACTTAAAACCTGAATCTTTACACTCGTCGTGAATCACGATGCTATGGTCGCGACTCGCAACAGAGATGTCAAAGATTACCATAGTAAACTATATGACATGACTCCACCCATGATCATTGCGACTCCCGATATATTGTACTTGACAGTTTTAAATTTTCAGAAAAACTTCTGATTCTGGTAGCGACTTTAGGGACATTAGATCATTCGTAGAAAATGCCGGGTTCTACCTCCATTTCATTAAGGATTTCCCTAAGATCTCATCTCCCTTGTGAAAATTGTTGCAAAAGGATGTTAAGTTCATTGTTGATGCGGATGCTAGGAAAACCTTTGATACTTTAAAAGAGATGCTAGTGATTGCCCCATCGTTCAACCACCTAATTGGTTTATCCATTTTGAAATAATGTGTCACACTAGTCAATATACTATCAGTGCGGTACTAGGCCAGAGAAGAGGAAGGGTGCGAAATGTTATTTCCAAAGCTCTAATAACTCTTACTGATGTAGAACACAATTACTCCACAACAAAAAAAATTCTAGCTATATAATTTACGGTTGAGAAATTTAGGCCCTATATACTACATGCCAAGTTATTGTGTACATGGATCATGCGGCACTTTTCCATCTAATGACCAAAAAAATAAGCAAAACCTAGACTTATTAGGTGGACACTCTTTTAGAGTGAGTTTGATATTGAGGTGAGAGATAAGAAGCGTAGTGAGAATATAGTGGCTGACCATTTGAGTAGATTGACACATTCCGAGAGACCAAAACCCGCTAAAGAGAAACACAAGTTGGAACCATCCAGAAAGAATTTCCTGACGAATAATTGTTCGGGGTGACAACTAGGAAACCTTGGTATGTCAATTTAGTGAACTACCTAGCCACGGGGAAATTTCCTCAATCTTATAATCAGGAACTAAAGGATAGGTTAGTGAATGATACAAGATCTTATATGTGGGATGATTATTACATATAGAAGTAATGCGCCAACCATGAGGTTACGAGGTGACTGAGTTGGATGTTCGTATGTTTGGCCAGACATCACCTGACGGTTGTGGCCGAAGACAAGTAAGAATAGCAATATAGTGCATCATACATTGAGGTACGTGGCAAAATTTCTTACCACAATGGTACTATGCCTTGGGGAAGCCACCACTTCGACCGAGTCAAACTGCTATACTTTGTGAATGTTTTGCACCAGATTCATCCGCTCTGATCTATTGGAGTACTTCATCTCCCATTTCTACCAGTTATCTGCAAGGGGGGATGTAAGATAGTTGTTGAGGGAATGATATCACTCATTCCCATTCATTTTAGCCCCCTGATGTACAACAGTATGCAGGAGAATTTCAGCACCCTATACACCCGCACATTTGGTACTTCAATAGAGGCAACACTGATTCAATCGAAAGCTAGGAAGATCTACTGGCGCTACAAATATGACAACTTAATGATATTTCCCTAGCCTAGGAGGACCAGACTCAGATAGTTATTCATGCATCAGGATCCTCTTATTAGCAAGACCGGGGTGAGGGATTAGTCGTGAGAGGCCACCATGTTGAGCAAGATACTAATCAAACTATGGAGGGCGACGGAGTTTCCATCTATGAGGTTCAGTTCCACCTAGAGCTAGCAAGTCTACCTATTTTTTACTAACAGTTTACGCAGCCTTCCGCTAGTTGAGCAGCAGTTCATACCTACACCTCTCATGGGCCTGATTCACATGGAGGAGTAGCGCTACCATCCACTAAAGCATATTTCTCGAGGTTCTCTGAAGCAACAGTCAACATGAATAGTATCTCCCCCCACACAAATTAATTTTTGGGGCCAATCGTGTAGAGTAGTAGTGGGCCACCAGATTCTGAGCCTTCAAGATAAAATCTCCATGCCTTGCAAGAATACCTTTGGGCAGCATCATGTATACAACAATTTCTGAGAGCATGGTTCTCCGAGGTTCAGACAGTCTATTTCATCTTACGAATTATGGGCCCAGCCACCATGATATGAGCCTAAATGAATGCAATCTGGGAGGTGTTCCATCTTTGGGGTTCAGAAAGATATGATCCACCTCATTGCCTAGGTTGAATATCACATGGATGATATGGCTTACAGGTTCGACAAGGTGGACAAACAGTTGCAGCACAGGAGGATGAACCTGGCCTTACTCTACCACGACATGTAAGAAATAACTACTCAAATAAGAGCCACAACTTTTATAGATCATCACCCTCATCTGTGACCACATGAGTAGGGGTGTGGATCAAGGCGTGCTAGACGATATTGAGAATTTTTGTGTTTCCAACCCTTTTTATACCCTGGTCACATGCATTGGGGAGAATGCATGAACTAAATGTAGAGGAGGGAGTTGGAAAACCTTCATCATTGGGTTTCATCTCTTTATACTCAAACCCTTTAATGCTTATTTTATGGTTATTTGGGTGATGATTGTTGATCCTTGTTTTCTTCCCCTCTTAGTTTTGAAAACTTGTTTTGTTTAGATCTTTTTGAAACCTTTTTGTATAGGTGTAAGGGAATCCTTTTTAGTAGTTTGGGATGTTGGAACACTTTGGTGTTGTTATTATCTTCATTCTCATTGTAGTATTAAGCCAACCTTTGATGCATTTTGTGCAAAACAAAAATTTTAAAATGAAAATGTATACCAGGTCAAGTCAAAAACCCAAAAGGGCAACTTAGGAATTATTGGGATCAGATAGGTTGAAAAACCTATGCAAACGTGAGAGACCAAATGGTGTAGAAAAAGGTGAGAAGTGATCTTTGAAAAAAAATTGTGGGATGCTAGGATGCAAATACAAAAACGGCAAAATGGGAAAAATTGAGAGAAATAAAAAAATTCCTATGCTTCTCTTTCATTGTCCTTTGGTAGTTCTTTTGCTAGAGTAACTTGGCTTCACACACTCATTTTTGTGACTTCACCTTTAAGTTGGTATGTTGGTTGGATAGGTTATCTTATTTTCTTTAGGATGCGAGTGTTGATATATTCTTATGTTTTTTGGGGAACTAGTAGTCTAGGAATAAATGTTGAACGTCTACAGGAATTCATTGCATGCTATCTTACCCATAGTGTACTTCATGCAGTTTGATAAAATGTTGTAGAAACCATTCTCAAACTGTGGGTCGGTTGCTGAGAATAGTTTTCTAATGCGGTATCGTGGTCGATGGCGGTGCATGTTGGTTGTGGCAGAATTATGAAGCTACAAACCGAAATGCCACTGCAAAACAAAATGAAGCAGTCTTCTGAGGTATTGGTATAATTCATTGAAGCCCGTGCTAACTTACCCATAGTGTACTTCATCCATGAATGACCTAAGTTTGCCATGACAAAAAGAGAGGGAACCGAATGCCCCAAGTGTTGGGCCAAGAGTTCGACAATGCCTCTTCTTCCATTCTCCATCTTCCCCACAGCTAAGCATTCCTCCACGAAGGCCCCCATCATGTTGTGGTAGATATTTTCTTCTAAGGTCATTGACCAAAGGATTTGGATGTCCTAGTTGGGGCATTGCGAGATCTCTCAGTGGCCAAACACTCCCATTGATAGAAGCCTGTGCACGTATCACGGAGCTGGGTAGATAATTGCAGTACTCTTAGAAAATTTGTTCCTCTCTACGCTCGTGAGGTATCTCCAAAAGCTAATCAATGAGAAGGATAATCCTTTTTGGTGATTCCTTGGAACTTCCTTTCCATATTTCCACGCAAAATCTTCGGCGATCTCTCGATGAGTTATCATGTATTCCTTGTCATCCAAGTGGAAATGGATGATTCTCCTCCTATCATTTTTTGTTGCTTGCTATAAGGTTACCAAAAACCCCAAAGTCCACCTTATATAAGTTTTGGAGTGCATCTCCAAGAAGCTCTCTAGTCCTATCCAACCTAGAATATAAGTGATGGGCAAGAGTAGACCTGGAGTTTCCAAGGTATCCTTGCTTGCAAACTTTGTCTCCAAAATGGTCCTCTTTGGGTTATTTAAACATATCCACCTCCCGGCCGCACTCCCAGAATTTTCGGCCAACCCCAATGAACTCTTCAACCACAAAGATGGGTTAAGAGGGAGGGAAGTCATTCACTCTTGTCTCCCAAATTTAGCCAACTTCTTCCCTTTCTCACCCCGGGAAGTTGTTCCATTTTTTGGCCCACTTCTCTTTGGATCCATTATATCACTATAAGAACAAGAAGGTAATGGCTAGAATATACAAGGATATGGATCAAGGATCATTATTCCTAAATAACCAATACAATGCAAATCTTATTATTCAAAACACAAAGGTCATTTAATCAAGAACCATTATTGTTAAACAACCAACATATGGAAAATCATATCACGTTATACACTTCCCCGACACTTGATCCAACACAAAATCATTCATATAACCCACATACCTTCCTCAAAACATTCACAAATTTTGATACGCATGCTTCCCTTTACAACACAATCACGTAAAGAAAGCAAGTAATCACAAAGTACACAGATATTTTGCTCCAAATTGTGAGGCTAAGAGCTAAAAATTTACACAAGAAGTGGTAAAAGGTGCTCTCCTTTGAGATAAAAGTGCTCAATTATTCAAGTTCTTCAAATTGTGAAGTGAGAATGAGTGTTTTTAAAGGACTAGTAGAGGAATAAAAGGCCTTTATGGATGGGGATAGGTACTCTAAAATTTAAATCAAAGAATCAAGGATCACCTAAAAATGGGTTATTTAGGAGAGAGGGAAAAAAAGAATAGTATTGGTTTAATCAAAAACAAAAAATTTCGGGGACAAAAACATCATACAATTAATGCAAAATAATGATGTTGATAGTTTGGTGAAGTACCATTAACACCAAAAATATTAGGGAGTAAAAAATTTGAATAATTAATGGGCTAAAAATGCTTGTTTTGCAAAAAAAATTAAGTTTAAAAAATCAGGACTTTTGCGCCATACGCACGCTGGCACGAGGCAATGGCACAGGTCGTGCCACATGATAGCCTCATGCAATTTCATCTTACATGAGGAGTGCCAATCGATACGACCCGTACCTCCCCATCACCTTCATTTTAAAACTTTTCTCAACCAAAATAGATTTCCTTTAACTCAAAAGTACGACACTTGATCTTATGATCGAAAATTAGCTAGAGCTTCACAAAAAAACCTAAAAAATTTAACTACTAAAAGCATCAAATAAAATAAAGTTAAAACATCGTATATTATTCATTGTCTTCATGACTTATTCTTCATACGATTCTATTTAAAACAAACCTACAGTTTGGTCTCCGGAGACGCCATTGGCGACTCCACCCAAGATGACATTTTTGTGGAGACATCTCCACAAAGTGTCACCTTTACCTTCACGCTCTTTGCTCACCATGGAGAGAGTATGTGTATCTTTAGCCAATGTTGAGTCCTTAGCTCTGTATTCAGGTGAAAGAGGTGGTCGAGTGAATTTTAAATCCTCACCACTATCCATAGACCACTGCAAGTTAGTGAGCATAGAAAAGTAATCCAAAATTAAAATTTCAGCAATAAATCATGCATAGTATAGGTATCATCAACATGGTCTTCAAGATTAAACCTCAAGACACGATTCATCTTATCGCTCTCTGATGAGAAGTCAAATGCATGTATTTTCCAAACCATTTAACTTCTCTTTTGTTATCTTTTCATTGGAATATTTCTATATTTAGGTTGGCTTACAACGTAAGGGGTTTATGTAATCATTTTTCATTTTTATGTCTAAAATTTTCATTTTATAATCTATTTTTAATCTAATAAATTTTTGGTTCTTACGAGAATCTAGATTCCTTTTTGTGAGCTTAATTTGTAGATTCATTGTAACAACTTAGGAGTAGTTTAGTGAATCCCATTCGCTAGTATGGTACAAGACTGAAGGCCACGAGTCAAAACATAGTAGAAGATAAAAGGATCGAAGAAGGAAAACAAAGAAGATGATGAATTACGACCCTGAAGATTGGACTAAGTACTTAGAAAGATCCAAGAAGAACCAGCCTCTAAGGGCAGTACCACTGAATTCTTCTTCTCGATTGCAATAAAATCGACTACGAGAACTTTAAAATCAGATCAGTTGTTCACCCGTAGAAATGCAAAGAAGTAAAAAAAAAGCAACTACAGGGGCCCACGACCCGTGCACTTGGGCGCACACCTACGCACCCAAAACAAAGGTGGAAAAAAAGCCCTCCGAAGAAAAATGTAGAGCATATGCGATGGAGTATTCCACTGTGCGCCTAAACTACATTTTTACTTTTTTGTTGATCCAATTAGACTATAAATAGCCTCTACCTAGTCCCCACTTCATATCTTCATCTTTTGGCCGAAAATCTACTCTCCAAACCCAAGGTTCCTCTTTGTTTTCAATTTTTATCACTTTGTTTAAGTACAAATTTTTTCATGAATGTTTGTATTATTTGTATGAGCTATGTTGTCACTTGTGAGCAGTTTATTGAAGTTTCCAAACCCATGTAGTGAGAATCTCTATTTCACTCTTTCATGAACATTTTGTACTTAGCATTTATTGTGGCATTAGTTTTGATGTTTACTTCATTTAGGCTCTGGTTTGTTTGAGAATATTAAATTTTTGTTTGATTTAGTGCTAAGATGTTAGGAAAGGGTACTTTTTTTGCATGAAAATTCAAGAACATGGAATTTCAACTTTTTTTTGGGTAAATGATGTTAGCTAGAAGAGTATGTTAATGAGGTTTGTTATCATATTTTTCCTCAGGTAGCAATAAAAGGTAGAATCTTGAATGTTGATTGTTCTAGGTTAAACCTAATAAATGCTTTGTTTTTTTAAATTGCTAGGCATTTTGTAGAATGCTTGTAGTTATTATCAAATCTATGTTTCTTTGTGTGTGATACCATTAATGAAATAACTTTAGGTGGTGTTTGTCTAAAGTGATCGTAAATGAGGTTTGCAAATAGTCGTTGATCGGTCTTGTCAATTACTCTAAAGAAGAGAGGAATGTTTATCTTCAAAATGGAAGTGAGAGCATTACCATATACAATTAATGTAAATGAATAAGTGATTGTTTCTATGATCTATAAGAGGTTTGGAAGTGGGTTTTTTTTAAAATCAAAATCATCTCATAGAGATAAAGGGGATTTATAGGCACCCAAAACCTTAAAAGAAAAACTGATATACATATGTAGTTTACTACTCACCCAGTGTTCCTACTCGGAAAACCTTCACACCCCATGTTAGTATATAGTAGGCTAGACCGAGTAAGGGAGTATATGTTGGATTATTGACGTAAACAAATTTTTTAAGAGGATAATCCTATATTTGTACACAATCCAAAAATCACCTATAATATGATGTATGTGAAGCAATGAAAATGTGCCCGTATTTTGTGCCAAAATTTACATGAAGACTTTTGGCCTTTTTCTTTGTTCTCAGAATCACTTGCAGTTGTAAAACAAATTATCTTCTGATCTTCTGCTCCAAATTCCGATCTTTTGATGTTCCGGAAAACCTCTCAAGCCATTTTCTGGTCTTGTGCTCCAAATTCCATCCATAATTAAGCTTCAAACTCAGGTTGAAAATCTTTAGCAGCTGCATATACAAAACTACAGCTAAAAACTACAGTTTGAGGTGTGATCTTCCATCCAATACAAGTGATAATGTTCAGGAAAACCTCTCAAGCCATTTTCTTGGTGCATGTTTCGTGCTTTATCCTTTTCACAAGAAAGTGTTAGATTTGAATTTTAAAAGAGCTAGGAGGATTTCTTTAGAAAGTGTGAATAACACGCTTCCAAGTGGAAATTTTACCTAACCTTCTACTTCAATGGAGCATCACAGTGAGCATCCGGAAGGAGAACATCAACACCCTTACTTTTAAGGAGAGGATGTGTCCCATTGAGGCATGTTCCATTGTGGAAGACTAGGGCTCTCAACATTGAGCAACAACCAATGTGCATCACTTATCTGGTGTTTGGGCTGAATGGGCACTTTGAGCTAAAGTTCGGATTGATATACTTGCTACCTTCCTTTCTTGGTAGGCAAGGGGAGGACCCCAACAAACATCTCTCTGATTTTTATATGGTTTGTTGTGGTATAATTACCAAAGGAGTGGATGAAGAGCCTTACAAGTTCAGAGCTTTCCCAATTTGATTGAGAAATGCCGCAAGGGATTGGTTCTACTACCTTCCATCGGGGAGCATAAACTCATGGATTAAGTTGAAGAGGAAGTTTGTCGCCAAGTACTTCCCAGCCTTGAAGTCCGCCACCTTAAAGAAGGAGAATAGCAACATCCTTAAATAGCATGGAGAGTCATTCTACGACTATTGGAAGAGGTTCAGGAAACTCTTTTCAAGTTTCACGTACCATGGTTACTCAGTGGGAGACTTTGGGCACTACTTCTACAATTTTATACTCGACAGAGATTAAAAGCTAGTGAGGGGATTTTGTGGTGGTTCTACTGGGAACAAGACTTCGGGAGTGGATTTTGATCTCTACAAGGAGTTAGCCGAGGAGTCAAGAACTTTTAGTTCTGGATCATATTTGAGAAAGTAAAATCCCAACAACACAACTGCTCCGTCCAACAATAAAAAGCTCCAGGACCAAGTCTTGACACTCACTTCTATGGTTAAACTTTGATGACAAAGTCCGGAAATGCACCACAAGGGAAATCTTGTGAGATTTGTTCTTCACCGCACCCTACAAATGCATGTCCGAGTTTTCAAGATAATTATAGGGCAGAGGAGAATGTTGTGGGTTTTCAAGGAGGCCAAGAATATCAAGGGTACTAAGGTCATATGGATTACCAATGTAGAGGCTACCATCCATCCTTGAAACGCAAGTAGTCGAGATCACCTGAATCTCCGGTATGGAAATGCTCAAGGATGACAAAATGCACAAAAATTACCACCCTCAACAATAACAATACGGCCCCCACAAAACAATTTCCCAAGGTTCCAAGATAAGACATATAACCAAGGTGAGAGTTTGGGCTTGTGAAAAAGATCAAGTGATGCAAACCATTTTGTGATTGAGCTTATATGTGGAGAAGGCTAAGAAATTCAAAGAGAAGAACGAATCAAGCATCAAGAAATTGGAGATTCAAGTGAGTCAAATGGTTCAAATCTTGAATCGGATGGAGATAATAAAAAATATAAAAATTCCTTCCCAACTGGAGCTTAACCTCCACAAAATCTACGTATAATCTCATTGAGGAGCGGTACTGAGATGAAGAAGCCTCAAGGTGAAAGTGTTGTTGAGTGGGTGCTTGAGAATGAGGAATATTTTGAGTAGTAGGCCGGAGATTTTTCCAAGGAAAAGGTGGGAATAGGGAAGGAAATTGAGGAGGTGACCACTGTGCCAAGGTCGGGATAAAAGCCGGAAACCTCATCCCCTCCTCATAAGAAAGCTAAAGTGGCGAAAATCCCTATCCATGTGTCGTAACCACCATTTACGAAGGTATTGAAGGATAGGATAATGAAGGGGAACAAAAATACATCTATGAAGTCTTTCGTAGATGGGAGGTAAACATTCCACTCTTAAATTCCATAAATCAAATTAATAGGTATGCTAAATTTCATAAGGAATTATGTTCCGTCAATAGGAAACAAAAAAATTAAGAGTAAGAATAAGAGTGGAAAGAGTGAGAATGTCTCCACCAAGTTTAATAATGAATTGACTCTTAAATTTGATGACCCGATAATGTTTACCAACCCTTGTGTGATAGGAGGAAAACTTGTTAACATGTCATACTAGATTTAGTTACTTCAATTAATATGAACTCATATTCCGTGTATTAGTGTTCAAATCTAGGCACTTTGTATAAAACTGGGTTGTTATCAAAATAGTCAATCAATCTAGCACATATCAAAAACTTACTGTGAAAGATGTGTGGGTGAAAATTTACTCTTTAACATTCCCGTCCGATTATTATGTCCTTGATTTTGAGAGTTATACCCATACCCCAACTATTTTGTTAGGTAGGCTATTTTTAAAGACTTCAAGGAAAATAATCGATGTGCATAATGAAACACTAACCATGCAGTTTAATGGGGGGATGATGAGACGTCAAATGCATGTGTATTACGAAGAATTTTACATCTCTTTTGTTATCATTTTGTTGTAAGATTGCTAGATTTAGCTAGGTTTACAACATAAGGGGTTTAGATGACCGTTTTCGGTTTTTGTATCTAAATCCTTCATTTTGCAACCTAGTTGAGTCTAATGGAT
>JAULKM010128938.1:0-36643 GCA_032355605.1 Rubia tinctorum
CCCCGACTTGCCAACTATCTACTTAGTTGTATTTAGTGAGCATATTGGGCTTAAAAATAGTATCTTTGAGAGGTACGACGATGACCTCCCAGTGTACCTGTATCATTTGGACATATTGAATGATTGTGCCATCCTTCAATCTAAATGTTCCTTATCAAAATAACAAGAGACCAAGTGTAATCGAGTTTCCACAAAAAAAAAAGGAAAAATGTGATAACAAAATTTAAGAATGCTACCAAAGGATATATTTAATGTCGTTCACCAACTATTTTCCTCAGAAGAGTTCATTCATAGATTGGATCTTAAAGGAGAATATTTTCCCACTTGAGTAATCTGAAATACCCCAAATCCAAATAAAGTTTTATTTTTCCCCAATGACTAGAAATTTGGTGATTTCCTTCCCATCTTCGACCTCTATCACACCATGAGAATATACCTTGGTCACCACAAATGGACCTAACCACCTTGACTGCAATTTTCCCTGAAAGAGACGAATTCATGATTGGTAGATAGGGATATTTTCCCTATCTTAAAGTCCTTTTCCACTATTCTCTTATCATGCCACGCTTTCGTCATTACTTCATAAATTTAGCAGCCACGTGGGAGTTGCATCCAATTTATTTTAGTTATTGGAATTGCAACTTCCTATGTTATCCGGCTTCCTTAAATTCCATATTTAGGCATCTCACGGCCCAATGTTTCTTGTGCTCAAGTTTGATTGGGAGAAGGAATCCTTTACCAAAAAGGATCTGGTATGGTGACATGACTACATGGGTTTTGTGTGCGGTTCTCTACGCCCAAAGAGCATCATTGAATCGGGAACTCTAATCCTTCGTCGATGGTTTCACCGACTTTTCAAGAATGGCATTTATTTCCCTATTAGATATCTATGATTGCCTGTTTGTTTGGGGGTGGTAAGTGGTGAATGTCTTGTGGGTTACTCCGCATTTCTTTAACAAAGGCTCCATGAATCACAGTTCGGGGGATGCTGAACCGAGAAAAATATTTTATTTTGAGGAATTCTATCACTGTTACCGAATCATTTGAGGTTGTTGCCTTTGCCTCTGCTTATTTGGATACGTAGTCTTACACCACTAAGATATAGTGGTTCCCTCGGGATTTAGGGATGAGCCCGTGAAATCCATTCCCAACACATCGAAAATTTCAACCGAAATAAAGAAGGTTTAGGGAACTCATTCTTGAATGATATGTTACCTATCCTTTGGAAATTGCCACGTGATTGGAAAAAGTCTCGGGTATGTCTCCATGTGTTAGGCCAATAAAGACCAAATTCCACTACTTTCTTAATGGTTCTTTTATCCCAAAATGGCCACAACCATTTGAAGAATGGAAATATCTAAGGATGGATTCCACCTCATTTTTGGGGATGAATCTACAAACCTGTTGGTCGATGCAGTTCCTCCATAAGTAAGAATCATCCGACACATAAACCTTTTCCTCATTTACTAACCTATCCATTTATACCTTACTATAAGAGGGAGAAGATTTTCCCATGTCTAGGTAGTTAAATAAATTTGCATTCCAAGGTTGGCTAGTGATCATCCTAAACAATTGCTAGTCGGGAAACTCTTCCCAAATGAGTTCCAACATGGTCTTTACCTTGGTGAGGTCTAGGCCTTCAGGGAGCGTCAACCTACTTAAATGATCTACGACCATATTTTTAGTACCCATTTTGTCTCTCACCTCAAGGTCAAAGTCACTCAAAAAGTGAATCCACCTAATAAATCTAGGGTTTTCTTCCATTTTGGTCATCTAGTTCTGCATGATCCATGTACATAATTACCTTGGTGCTGAGCAAATACTGGCTAAACTTTTCAAGGAAAATTACTATGGCTAGTAAGTCTTTCTCGATTGTGGAATAGTTACATTGTGAATCATTTAGAGTTACTAGGGGCATAGTATATGACATGTGGTACCCTCCCTACATATTTTTCCTAGTACCGTACCTGGGGCACCGTCACTAGAATCACACATTATCTTAAAGGGAAGGGACTAATTTAGTGGTTGTATGATAGGGGCGGTCACAAGCATTCCCTTCAAAGTGTCAAATGCTTTCTTACCCTTGTTATCAACCATGAAATACACATCATTTTGCAAAAAAAAAATCATAAATGAGATGAGATTTTAGAGAAATCATTAATGAAAAACTGGTTACCCAGTGTGTCGTAAGAATGACCTAATATCCTTAACACTAGTGGTGTAGGGTAACGATGTAATGGTGTTCACTTTGGCCTTCTCCACTTCTAAACATTTGGATGACATGACATTTCCAAGAGCAATACTATTCTTTACCATGAAGTTGCACTTTTCGGAGTTCAATACAAGATTCGTATCAATACATATCTCTAGCACTAATGCTAGATGATGTAAGAAACTATTGAAAGAGTCTCCATGGATTGAAATATCAACCATAAAGACTTCTACAAAGAGCTCAATGAACTCTGAAAATATGCTAACCATGAATCTTTGAAAAGTATCTGGGGTATTGAAAAGACTAGATGGCATGCGCCTATAGGCAAAACTGGAAAAAGGACATGTGAAGGTGGTCTTCTCTTGGTCTTCATGGTCGATGAATATTTAGAAATATCATGAATAGCTATCAAGGAAGAAATAATAAATGCGATCGGCTAAATTTCTAGCATTTTATCAATGAAGGGTAGTGAGAAAATGTTCCTTGTAAGTTACCGCATTTAAGCGGCGGTAATGAATGCATACTCACCACCCATTTTAAATGTGAGTCGGTACCAAGTCCCCGTCCTTATTCTCTACCACCATTACCCTGCTATTTTTTGCTATAACTAGGGTAGGACTCACCTAAGTACTATCATAAATAAGGTATATCACCCAAGCCATAAGTACCTTAAGGAGCCTTTAACTACTACCATCATCGTCGGGTTTAACCTTCATTGAGGTTGTCATACGAGTTTCACACCCTTCTCTAATAGTATACAATGCATACATGTTTAGGGACTCATAGTTTTTATATCGGCTAGAGTCCAACCTATTAAACTTCATATGCACCTTAATCAATTTCTCTTCCTATTCACTAGTGAGCCTACTAGATATGATCATCGGTAATGTCTCTCCCTCACCTAAAAAATCATATTTCAGATTTTTGGGTGAAGGCTTGAGTTTGACTATTAGTGGTTCTTCTGTGGAAGGTTTGGTTTCCAGCACCACTAGTTCATCTAGGTTTAGCAAAAGAAATTCTAGGTGTATCTCGATGTGGGGATCAACCAGCCCCATACTTTCTACCAAACTTTCATTTAGAGGATTAAGGCATGTGCCATCAATAGGATCATTCTCTAAAGCTACAATCATGATACCATTAAAAGTTTCTTGCACAATTTCATCAACAACATCAATCACATGCAAAGGATACTTTTCAACAAGACACTTCATGCATTCATACATGTTAAATGCGACAATGTTCTTACCCCATTCGACACTTAGCTTTTTGGTGTGAACATCAATATTAGCTCTAGAAGTTTTAAAAAAAATGCCTACCTAAAAGTATAGGAGTGGCATCCTTTTCACTTTCCATATCCAAGATATAAAAATTCACCGAAAATGTTAGTTCATTTACATTAATCAACACATCCTCCATAATTCCTCTCGGTTATGAGGTGGAGCAATTGGATAATCGAACTGCCAATCTAGTGTAGTGCAATCTACCGAGCTTCAATAAGTTTTACTAGAAGTATGGGATAACATTAATGGAGGCTCCTAGATCTATCACGGTGATCTTCACCTTTATACATGCGTCAACAAATGAATTTGACACATTTGTTATCATGTTTTTTTGTTCATTGCTAGTTTTAGTTAGGTTTACATTATAATGAGTTTAGATGAAAGTTATCTAAATCTCAATTTTTGTAGACTTAATTGGATTAAATGGACACTCTGTCCTCACAAGAACCTAGATCTTCTTTTGTGAGTGTACTAGTTGGTTGTTTGGGAGGATTTCAATGTAGTTTGTGGAAGACCATCTATAAGAGTGCTAGTAAATTTTTGAATGGTACTCAAAAGGATGGTAGTAGATGAAGGTCATTCACACTAATGATAGTAGATGAAGACCATTCAAAAGAATGGTATTAGACTAAAAGCCAAGAAAAAACATGGTAGTAGATCGAATGGAGCCAGAACAAGTCAGAGTCAAAGTTCAACATTCTCAAAATGGAACGACAGTATTAATGGGCACTATGGCCAGCACCGGTTAGCAGGCACCAACAGGATGACATGGCCGTGCCAGAGGCCAACCTCCACAGACTGTGCTCTCTAGCACGGTCGTGAGATAACCGCTTGTTGCGAGCCATTGGGTGCAACACGCTCCTTGCTACCCCAAACTCCTCTAAGGTTGAGTATGGACACTAACCATGCCATTTTACAAGGGTCGTGCCATTTTAGTTCTAATATTCAAAGAACTACCCACGGGGTGCGAAGAACGATTTGGTCCCACCACAGTTTTGCTCAGAAAATGACTCCCAGGTAACGGTCTACAAGAACTCACAAAGCCCCCGCCATTCAACTGATCAAGAAGTGCTTCCAACTGATAGCCCGAGCCAAACAATGCAGGGCACAAGCATCAAAAGTTCAAAAATGGAGGACTAACTGACGGGCCTCGCCAACCGGCATGGTCCATGCCACACACAGCCGACATGGCCATGCAAGGCCACCCAGACTGTTTCAACACTAGACGGAATGGCCATGCCAGGTGACACGATCCGTGTTAACTCCAAACATCCCTGACCGCACCCGGTTGCACAACCTGGGCCTTTTTAACGCTAGTATTTTTTGCCTTATTTTGGGCCTTTTCAAGGCCCAATTCCCTATTACTATATTTAGGAGCCAATTTCCAATAAGGTTTAAGTTTTTGCCCATTTTAGAATCCTAAGAGTAGTTAGAGATAGAAAGGAACTCTTCCTTCTCTCTAATTTCCTTTCTTATGTTTTTCGTATTTTGCCCTAAGGCATTGAATCTAATGAAATATGTAGGTTCAATGCTTAGGGAGTAGTTAATTAACTTTGGGTTTTTATGTTTATTCATGATTTGGTTTTTTCCTCGATATTCTATTGATCTACCTATCTTTATGTGTTCATGATTATTATGTTTGCTTGTTCTTTATATTCTCATCAATTGTATGATTGTCACACTGAGATTGGAACACACCGTAGTCTACTTTCATGTTGGTGCATTTATAAATACCTCCTGGGAGGGGAACCTTGATGTGCTTGGGGCAACAATAGTCCAGGACCATATGGGTGTGTGCATATGGGTCACCGAGTCAATGTTATGATTGACCATACAACTAGTTTAGCAGGTAAATTAGACAGAAGGGTTAAAGATAGAGATATTGTTAGTAGCAAACTAGGTTTGGCATTTTTTACAAAAAACACTTCAAAAATAGAGGGTGGATCTTGGTTGATAACAAGTGGGTCAATAAGCCCCAAGGTGGTGTGGAGTCGAGCAAGTGGCCGAGAGTTGAAGAAGGTTAGTGAAATTCATTTATATTTTATTCCGTATATTGTCATACATATTAATTTTTATATTTTCCACTTGCGTAGATTCGGAGAAGGCCTTCCTCAATGGTTGTGCCATGTTCGCAAATGATTTTCTCTTCAACAAAAAGCTAAAAGTTGGTTTGAATAATTACCCAAGTTACCAGTCATAGAAGAACTGAGAGATGTATTCGTTGAAACAAATGTAGAATGATATTTAGGTTTATCTAACTACCATTGTGAAGAAAGATTACGAGAAATGTTATCTCAAGAACTTTTCATTTCTCCTAATTACCGATGCAATTAATTTTTACAAATAAGTAGTATATGCTTGCATATATGTATTGATTTCATTGTTTTTTAAATGAATCTGAAATAAATCGGTTATGCATCTATATTTCCGTCAGCGGGAATAAATAGGTCAATGTCGTAGGACCATGGGCCACTAAGAAACATGACCACATGACATGAAAAGAAATGAAAAATAGAAATAAGCATAATATCTGCACTCTTGCATAGCATGCATGACAAAATGGAAGAATGTGGCATAATAATTTCGTTAATTGAACCCTAGTTTTAATCATGGTGTATATGTACAAAATTATTTACCAATAGTGAATTTTTGAATAAATTAAATGGTAATTTTTTTTGATGAGCATGGTTGAGGAACCATACCATTGACACCTTGTATCTACATTAAATTTTTTAAACAAAATTAATATTTAAAAAAGAAAAACACTAAGTTTATGTTTTTTTTCTTCCAATTTTATTAGTTTGTTAATAGATTTTTCAGGGTATGTAAGATTTTAGATCTAAATACAATAAGTATTTGTTTCTTGGATTTAGAACAATAAAACATTGCTCATTTCCTTGCTTTGAAACGTCAACGTGTACACATTTATTTATTTTTATTTTCTTTATGAATTTATTTAGTTATGTGGATCTTTCCAAAAGTAGAGGCCCATTACCACCAAATCTATAACTTGTTGTGCGGATGATTGGAAGATGCTGAATATTATATTTAAACAAGTTTACACTATGTTCGTAATTGAGGGTAGTACTATTTAATACGAATTATTTACTCTTGTGGTAAAGTTGTTGCCACGAAAATAGATAATTTAATTTCAATATTTCTAAATATATCACTAAAACCTATTTTCATGATTAACTAGGAATAGACTACATAAATGACTTATGTTTTAATTTCGTCATAATTCTCCATTTTACGTGATTTAGGATAATTTTGTCAATATTACAGGTGTTTAACAACGAATTTGGTTTTTGGTTCCCTCAAAAAGACCAAGTATATCAGGACTATTTGCCACAAGTTAAATCTTTTAGAATGTAGAAAAAAGTTACTTATTTCAGAAAACAAGTATTAAAAGATATAAATTTCTCAATATATTTATATATTCTAGAATTTTTAGTAAAATTTATGAAGATGAACATAAGTAATTTTTTTTAAATTTAATCTCAAATTTTGGGTGGAGCGAGGCCAGATATTTATATTGATTGCACAAAATGATATGATAGGAATCTCATAAGTGAGCATTACATGGGAACTCTATCATATCTAATAAAAAAATGGTACAAACCTTGCATGAGCACAGTAGAAACAAACCTTAGTTTTATGTATGAATTATATATACCAATAAAGATATTTATTGAAATTTACCATCATATAAAAACTTAAATTTTAGAAAGAAGGTTTGGAAAGCATGTGTTAAATCGATTGACTTAATTGGCTTCTTCGAGAAATTAAAATGACTAGTCGAATACATAACTAGTGCAGCTTTTCCCACTGATGCATTTTCTATTCCCTGGGTCATAACTATACAAGACTATGAGATAGGAAATATATTATAAGTAGAAATTCCCTCTGTCAAGTGCAAATGATTTTCTCTTCCACAAAGACCTAAAAGATGGTTTTAACAATTAGTCAAGTTACTAGTCATAGATGAACTAAGAGATGCACAAGTTGGAACAAATGGAGAAGGATATCTTGTTTTAGTTAAATCCTATTAGGTAGGAAGAAAGATTATGATAAGCGTTCTCTCAAGAACATTTCATTCCTCCTACTGGCCGATGTAACAAACTATTTTTACACATAAGAAGTATATGCTTGAATGTATTTATTGATTTAATTTCATTGTTGTTTTGCTGTCATTCTGAACTTGATTAGTTGTGCATCTATATTTCCATCTGCGGGAACTGAGAGGTTAATGTTGTTGGGCCATGGGCCAATAACATATATGACCACATGACACGAAAAGAAAAGAAACATAATAGAAACAAGTACAATGTCTACACCTTTTAATATCTTGCACGAGAACATGGCACAAATATAGCTCAACAATGTCGTGAATCAAACCATAGTGGTAATCATGCAGTATATGTCTCTAATTATTAACATGTAATGAAATTTTGAATCGATGAAATTGTTAAAAAATTAGGAGTATGGTTAAGGAACCATACCATCGCCACCCTGTATCTACTTTAATATTTTCACAACACAATTTATATTTCAAAGATAAAAACACTTTGTTAATATTTTCTTTCCTCTTCTATTAGTTTGTTAGTAGATTATTCATGGTATGTAAGATTTTACATCCAAATACAACAAATATTTATTTCTTTACTTTAGAATAATTAATATTCTTCCTTTTCTTGCTTTTAATGTTCAATGTCTTCACATTCATTTATTTTTATTTTTGTTCATGATTTTATTTAGTTACCTGGATCTTGCGGAAAATAGAGGCCAAATTGCACCAAATCTATAACTTGTTTTGAGGATGGTAACAATATGTTCCAAATTATATTCGATCAAGTTTACACTAAGTCGGTAATTGAGGGAAGTACTATTTAATACTATTTAGGTACTCGTGTTGTATAATTATTGCCACAAAATAAGAAAAATTAATTTCAAGATTTCTAAATTTATCACTAAAGATTATTTTCATGATTTACTAGGAATAAACTATATAAAGGATTTATGTTTTTATTTTGGCATAATTTTCCTTTTTAGGTGGCTTGGGATAATTTTTCACTATTAAAGGTGTTTAATTACATATTTTGTGTTTGGTTCCTTGAAAAAGACAAAGTATACCAGGACCATTCAAAACAAGTTCAATCTTCAAGGATGAAAAAACAAGGTTACATCGTTTAGAAAACTAGTATTAAATGATACAAATTTCTCAAACTATTCATTCATTCTAGAATTTTTAGTAAAATATCTGAAGATGAATGTAAGTAATAATTTGTCTATTTTTATATTTAATTTTAAATTTTGGGTGGAGCGTGGACCGATATTAATATTGATTGCACAAAATGATATCGTAGGAAGCTCAACAACTGAGCTTGACATGGAAACTTTTTCATATCTAATGCGAAAGCACGGAACGAAACTCTGTAGTATGTATAAACTGTATATACCTGATGTTTATTAAATTTTAACATCAAATAAAAATTTAAATTTTAGAAGAAATGTTTATAAAACATGTCAAATCAATTGGCCTAATTGGCTACTTCGCGAAATGAAAATGACTAGTCCCATACAAAACTTGTGCAACTTTTCCCACATGCTTTTCTATTCCCTGGTTTAGAATTATTGACTCGCACCTTCCGGCGTCGTTAAACTCAAAAGGAGGCTAAGTATTAAGGTCCAAAGATGAAATTCATAGTGTTTCTCCCGTTCTTACTACTCCACTACCAAGATACGTGGAGAATGGCAAGTACCGGGGTTTACCACAGACATGTTAGGGATTTAATAATAAACTATACACAACTGTGATCAGGCCATCAATTCGACCACGTGTTAGGAATAATCAGTGTTTGTAAAATAAGCATTGGGGGCTTTATAACTAAAACTACTAGTATGCAATTAATCATGACAATAAATGTCTGCTCATTTTGCTTAGGGCTTTTCTTCCTAGCACCCGGGAAATATTTACGTAACATGATTAATCTCATTTCGATCATAGATTTCATCACATACAACTATAAGCCCATTTTAGTGTTTATGACACGTGGTGTGGTTGATTGTCAAAACTTCCCCATACCTTTCACGTAGGGTGTGCACGTAATCTTCCACCAGCATCGCCTCCATAATTAGGGAAGTTCAACAACAACCGTTCCTGCCATGCCGATCTAAGTCTCCCTTGTACGATTACGTCCCAGCCACTACACCTCTAATGTTTCTCCTTAGTCCTAAGAAGGAAAAAATGGTGAAGCACCTTATTGATGGCTCTAGAGTTGCAAGGCTAACCCTAGTTTTCTACTCAAGCTATCTCTACCCACTATCCTTCAGACCAACTTGTCGGTTTACTAGTGAATGGTTGATTGTAACATTAACAATGACAACCTACGTGCACACACCCACATGGATCCAGGCTCATTGTTATCCCAAGTGCATTTAAGTTTATCTCCCCGGGGGGTATCAATATTTCTTCAACATGGAAGTAAACTTTGGTGTGTGCTAACTAATTGTGACAATCATGCAATTCACAAGAACATTAAGAACAAGCCAACATAATATCAAAAATCACATAGAAATAAGTTAATCTAAGAAATATCACAAAATATACATTAATACATGAATACAAATATAACACCCTAGTTAATTAACTACTCCCTAAGCATTGGACCCAACACATTTGGGGAAAATAAAAATAAAGAGAAGAATTAAAAAAACCAAGATAGAAGGAAGAGTATTTTCTCTCTCTAACCTACTCTTAGAGATGAAAGTGGGCATAAAATTAAACCCTAGTAGACAATGGTCCATATATATAGCAGTAGGGAATTGGGCTTTGAAAAATGCCCAAATATAGGCCAAAAACCCTAGCAGCTGCAAACAGCACAGGCAGTGGTGTCTGGGATGGTCTGTGCCAGCCGAGGACCCTTCGTACTAGTACTTGCTTCTGGGCATTACACGGCCCGTGGCCTCGTCTTGGTACGAGCAGTCTGCCACTTGCTAACGAGGGCAGCGTCGCTTGCCATAGATCGTTGACTGGAACCTTGTTCTACTCAGTAATATGGCACAAGCTGAGTTGTTCTTCACACCTCGTAGGCTATTCTCAGCATTAGTAACTTGAAACAACATGGACCAGGTGAAACGAAATGGTTTGCACCCATGCTTAGCCAAGTTTTGGGGTTTATCGAAGACTTGGGTCACGGGTGGCTAAATTTGGAACGTTCCATCCTTGGGCCTAGCATGGGATGTGTTGCTTGGAATATGCCATGCTGAGAATCCCTGGCACAGGCCATCTATGCTGGCTTTGGCTTGTCCGACCGGCTGACTTGTGTTGGCTGGTCTATGCTGGCTTTGGCTAGTCCGACTGGCTGACTTGTTTTTGCCGCCAAGGATGAACCGTTGATCTCATTTGAATGTTCTTGTCATCTATTTCATAGTGATTGAGAAGACAAATCCAATGGTTCCACCCCGAAGGGCTGATTGTTCTAGGATCATTCGCTAAAATCAGTGAAACTCTCAGACAACAATTCCTCTACATCTTTCTTGGCCTTCTTAAACACCGAATCTGCCTTTCTCTGGTTCAATTCTATCTACTACCATGATTTTAATTCTATGGACTTTAATCTACTACAATACTTGTGAATGAAAAGACTTTCGATATCTTCTACCACCCTTGGAAATGGCCTTCAAATATCTTCTATCACCCTCGCTGATGGCTTTCTACAAAAATAGGATGAAAAATTACACACGAGGATTATACTAATGAGATCAAAAAGTAAAATCTAGGTGCACGTGAAAATAAAGTGTCAATTGGCTTCAATTAAGTCTACAAAAATTGAGATTTAGATAAGAAAACCAATAATGGCCGTCTAAACCCTTTGTCGTGTAAACCTAACTAAAACTAGCAATCAACCAAACAAAAGTAGATAATAAATGTGTCAAATGAATCGGCTAACTTATGCATAAAAATGCACATCAACTACACATAGGAAATATATTCCAAGTAGCAATTCCCTCTATCAAGTGCAAATGACTTTCTCTTTCACAAAGAGCTAAAAACTAGTTTGAAAAATAACCTAAGATGCACTAGTTGGAAAAAATGGAGAAGGAAATCTAACTTTATCTAAATACCATTATGAAGATACATTACGAAAAGTGTTCACTCAAGAACATTTCATTCCTCTAAATTACCGCAACTACATTTACACATAAGTAGCATATGCCTGCAAATATGTATTTCATTTCGTTGTTGTTTTGTAGTCATTCTTGAGTAGATTAGTTGTGTAACTATATTCATCCACGTGAACTAAGAGGTCAATGTTTTTGGACCATGGGCCAATTATAAATATGACCTCATGATACGAAAAGGAATGAAAATAGTAATAAGCACAATATCTGCATTGTTGCATATCACACAAGAGAACATGGCACAAATCAAGCAGAAGAACATGGCACAAAACTTTTTGGTATGCCTTCTCCAAATCTACACAGGTGGAAAATTTTAAAAAATATGTATGACAATATAAAATATAAATGAATTTCACTAACCTTCTTCAAATCTTGGCCTTTTGCTTAACTTCGCACCACTTTGGGGCTTATTCACACACTTGTTATCAACCAAGATCCACTCTCTATTTTCAAAATATGTTTTTTTTTAAAACACTTTGGTGGTTTCTCCTTACCCCCAATTTGCAACTCCTCGACATTCCTCAATATTATGGTGATCAAACTCCCGTATGGGAGTATTCTCACCACCCTCGTCGAAGTCGAATCCCAAATCATATGCTTAAAGATTGCCGCCCCGAGGTTTATCTTCCTACTCTCTACTATTAAATAGAACATCATAATGGTGGCATAGATGGGTTCGGTGATGTGTCCAGAGGATGGAACTAAATATCTCGCAATCATTTCATAGACAATGCAATTGTTTTTTTGACAAAGTTTGGAGATAAAACACTAACAAAGATACCCCCCCCCCCTTTAGCACCAGAATTTTGGCACCAGTTTTTGAAAATCGGTGCCCCATTTTAATTAGCACCAGTTATTTCAAATATAGCACCGGCTTTTTGAAAACCAGTGCTAAAATAACACCTTTTTGTGGAAAACTAGTGCTACAGTTGTAAAGTTGGTGTTAAAATATCACTAGTGTTTTAGAAATCGGTGCTATAGAACACCAGTGTTAAACCTAGCACCAGTTTTTTTAAACGGTGCCATAATCCAATTTGTTTTTTGCAGTGGCACCAGTTTCTTGGGCACCAGTTTTTTTTGATGCTATTTCCAAAAACTGGTGCTAAATGTAACATTAAATGCTCCCAACTACCGCACGAAAATAAAATCTAATTGTGGAATGTGAGCTTCATCCCAAGTCATGAAGACCCACGAATGTTAGTTTTCCTTTACTTTTGTTAATTTCATTAAAATTGTAGTGGTTGCAATCATTAATGCATGCATGGGGAGAGTTTAGTTCTATTTATTAATGATTTCTATGCTTGAATAGTGTTTTTATCATGTTGTGGGTGTGTGGACATGGTTGTCCTTATATTGGTAGATGGTACGTACATACATACATACATATATATATATATATATCTCAACAACATGGTTGTCTTTGTAGCTAGTCATAGCAAATTGATTGTGTTTATTTTGTAATGTGTGGATATTTAATTATGGATTGTTTTTTATATTATCACATCTAGATCCAATTGATCGAGAATCGATTCTTGCATGGAGAATAAAAATGCTTAATTGACTAAGTGCAACTAGATGGAGTGGTGAATATATTGTTTTTGTAGATTCATTTCTTGATTATGCCTATGGTAGGGAGGAGAGGATACTTTATCCATGCAAGCGATGCTTGTGTCGTGAAAGGTTGGATGAACGTGGGGTTGTTGGATTTCACTTGTTGAAGAGCGGATTTGATAATGGTTACATTGTTTGGACATTTCATGGGGAGGTAGAGCAACAACGTTGGTGGGTTTGGCGACAAGGATGGAAACAATTGTACCATTGATGCTATGTTCGATGACATTGTAAGAGATTTTAAGGGAAAGCTTAGAATATTGAGTTTTTCCTAGAGGAAAAAGAGAAGCCATTATATCCGGGATGCAAAAGTAAGAGTACCACATAATCCTTTTTAATGGAGGTTTTCAATTTAAAGGCTACAAGTGATTGGAGTGATACAAGTGTGAATTCACTCCTAAAGCTTCTGAAGGATAAGTTGTCGGATGGGAATGGAATACCAATTTTTTTATGAGGCGAAGAAAATATTGTGTCCTCTTGGTTTGGAATATAAGTAGATACACGCATGTCCAATTGATTGTGTGTTGTATAACGGTTATCTTAAAGATGGTATGTTGTATGACGTTGTTGAAAAGACGCGGTTGAGGTTAGGCATTGTTTGGGCGTGATGCATATTGAGAAAAATATTTGTGAAAGTCCGATAGGAACTCTGTTGAATATTCCATTGAATACAAAATATAGTTTGAATGCCCGGTTGGACTTGGTTGATATGGGAATTAGAAGTGACCTTGCTCCAGACATGAAGGGAAAGAGGACTTACTTACCCCCTGCACCTTGTACATTTTCGAAGAAGGAAAGAACCTTTATTTTTTATTGTTTAAAATCAGTGAAGGTCCCTATAGGTTATTCATCAAATGTTAGGCGTGCAGTTGCAAATGATTGTAGGATGAGTGGGATGAAATTTTGATGCAGCAACTGTTACCTGTTGCTATTCTTGAAGTTTTGGAGGCTGATGTAAGATACTCAATCACTAGACTTTGTTTCTTCTTTGGCTCCATATCTCGGAAGTCTATTTACCACAATCAATTAGATGTCCTACAAAAAGAGGTTTTTGTTGTGCTGTGCAAGTTGGAAATGTATTTCCCTCCAGCCATTTTTGGCATAATGGTTCACTTGATTGTTCATTTAGTACGGGAGATAAAGATATATGACCCAGTTGGTATCTATTGGATGTATTCATTTGATCATCACGTGAAAGTATTCAAGGGATATGTGAAGTGTATGAGTCGGCCGGATGCTAGTATTATTGAGAGGTATGATACTGAAGATGTAATTGAATTTTTCTCTAGTTATTTGGAGGATTGTGCCCGTTTTGGGGTACCAAAGAATTGACATGTTGGTCGGCGGGTGGGTAAACCAATATCTAGGGGATTGTTATTTATTCCGTTGCATAGCGACTTGATGAAAGTGCATTTATATATCTTGAGGAATTGTAGGGAGATCATAGATTATGTGACTGAACACCTTAATTGGATCACAGAGGTCCATCCTGCGTGGCCCCCCAATAAAGTTCAGTTAGAACACAATAAAATGTTTGTGAATTGGTTATATGATCGATGCAATGTCGGTGATCAGTACGACAGGAAAATTTGAGCATCTACAAGGAAGTTTCTATTGAAGACTAGTGAAGGTTGTTGGAGACTAGTGGCTTAGAAGTATATACTTGTCTAGGTATAAAATATATGTTTGTAGTTTGTTTTGTACTGTATGACTCGGAAGCACTATGAAAATGTGTGGTAATTGGTACTAATTTGGATATGGTTACATAAAACAAGTTTCATATACATTGACCTCAACT
Organism: Rubia tinctorum; assembly: GCA_032355605.1. Lineage (NCBI taxonomy): Eukaryota > Viridiplantae > Streptophyta > Magnoliopsida > Gentianales > Rubiaceae > Rubia > Rubia tinctorum. Next base: position 15,086 of record JAULKM010128938.1, read on the forward strand.
GTTATATTAGTTGGAATTGGGGTAGACAAAACCTGATGTAGGCGCTGCGCGCAACCATTCTATAGGTTCAAACACATCTGGAAAAGAAATATAGAATTGGGCGTTGGCTGCAGCTGCGTGCAGTTGCTCTAGTTGTTGCATTTGGAATAAATAAAAATAGAACTAGGTGTTGACCACAGTTGTGCGCATCCACTCTATTAGTTCAATTTGGCAAAAGAAAAAATTGAACTGGGTGCTGGCTGTTGGCCGCAGCTGTGCACAACTACTCTATTAGTTCTGTTGGTATGCTTTGAATACGATTAGCCGCTTCAACAGGTTGATATGGGGGTCCGAACGGTATAGCATGTCATACGTTGGGCTATTACTGGCATTTTGTCTTCTGTTCTGGTTTGGGCAAAAATGTTTTTGGGCCCAAAGCCGTTAGGGTTTAAGGTGGAGAGGGCTATATATATTGTGCCTCATCCTTTTATTGTAACCCTAAGATATAGGATTGTCAGAGAGTAGGAAATGTGTAGTTCTAGTCTTTTCTCTCTAGTGGAATCCGATCTTGGTCGGCCGTGGATGTAGCCAATCGGTAAACCACGTAAATTCTTGGTATTTTGTCTCTTGCTTCATTTTCTTTGATTGTTCTTTCTCGAGTTTTCCACAGAACAAGTTCAATTTTGCAAGTACCATTCTGGAATTGGGTACTGACCGCAGTTGTGCGCAACTGCTCTATCAATTCGAATTGTGAAAAATAACACTATCATCAGGCTCTTACTGCACCTGCGCGCAACCGCTCTATTATTTCACTACAAACACTAAAACAGCCAAACAACATACAGATGGCCACATCTAGCAATATGAAAAAACATTTCCCCAGCTAGTAAGATCACAATGAATGGCCACAACATTTAGCAGCATCCGAAACATATGCACTCACTTAACAAAATCAAAACAAATAAATCAACCATTGGAAAATCAAATGCATCGGAAGCAAAATAGGAGCATCCTACTTAATTAATTTTCTAAAACCAGTAACCGTAACCAACATTCAAAAATAACATTCAAAGTGAATTATGCTAACATTCAAAATATGCATCACAAAAAAACAACATTAGAAGACAACCTGCATCCACGTGTACCTAACCAGTTCTCTCCTCTTTTGATGCTTCCTCCTCAACCGGGATCGATGACGTGTTGAAGGTAGATAGTGATCCCAAATGCTTGACCTTCTTCCTTGCAATCACGGTCAAGTACTTCCCAGCCTCCTCGGTCCAGCGAATGAGGTGATCCATCTTGGACTCCAAGGCGCTCATCTTTGACTAAAACTTTTCGATGAAGATTTGACTAGTTTCTGGGCTAGATGACATCATTGCAGTTTCTCTTTGTCTTTTCTCGAATACAGCAGGAATGATTTGACCCATCGGATTGTGAGGAATGTCCATATCTCTCTACTCGCAACCAGCTTCAGAACACAACATCGTGATGAGGGATGAGAAATCAATGCTATTGTGATGATGAAGACTTTCTCAAATTCCCTCCATAATGGTACTAAAAATGTCGATGCTCAAATTATTATTTATTTTGTAGAGCACCAACAGACGTGAACGATGCACTTTGTTGTTGATTCTGATCAGCTTCAGTCGTGCCGTGATGAAGTGCTACCATATGTTCATCTCGTTCGAAAAATACTTCTTGTCGATGCTGGACCATTCTGCAGGGAGATTCTTTATCACACTTTCACTATCCTCGCAAGCTGCCTTCACAATTTCATCTGAGGACGCTTTCTCATCTGCCTAGTCCGCAACTGCTTATTCTGCTGCTAGTTTCGATGGGATTCTGGAGAAGCGGTTGATAACATTGGGTGATACGAGGCCTCTCTTCGAACGACAAAAAATATCCTCTAATTTTGTGTACTTCAGTAGTGACATCACCTCACATGCCAACGTCATGTTAGCATGAGCCGGGGAGCTGCGGTAGTGCTCCCATCCATGATGGTGAATGTACTTCCTGTACAGTGATTCAGCCCTTAACCCTTTCTCCAGAACAAGTCCACGTGGGAGGAAACTACTGTACATATTTTTTCAGCTTCGAAAAGTTGAAATCTAGTTCCGGCAGTGAAGGCTTTACAACCGTCATCTCTAGCCATTTGGTTGTTTGTCGACATGGACGCCTCTAGCCTTTTTTTGGCCATTTCTGGTGCCTTCCTTGGTCAGGCTTCCCTTACCTGATTTTCTCGGGGCCATATCTGGAAGGAAAAAATATTGACACAGGTGGTAAAGCTTTATAGATAAAAATGGAATCATAAAATATATAGCAATAAAAATAGAAATAAATAAAACAGTATAATATGTAATTACATACCATATATTCAACTAGACGATAACGGTAATTATAATAGTAAGGAAAAAAATTAACTAGCGGTTCAATGGTTCAAATTTATTGTTGTTCATGGATCAACAGAGATGAATTACCGACTAAGAAGTAATCTTATTCAAGTTCTATTTGTTTCATACCCTTAACAAGTATAAAATTCTCATATTTAGTTCAATCTTGGCTAACTTAGAATAAACGATCTCAGGTGCAAAAAGCAAGAGCGAGGACAATTCTCGCTACACATTTTCCTAAACTTTATATCGCAAGAAAATGAGACAACCACAAGTTTGATAACAACATGTAACACAAAGGTGACAAAGCGAATGTATGACATGTGTAGAAAGTAAAACACTCCCTTAAGAGTGAAAAGCTTGTGCCTTTTGAGTAGTGTTCGAAATATTTTAGTTAACATCTAGGCTTACACAGCCGGAATCTGCTATACATTGTGAAATAAGGAACCAACGTGTGACCCCAAATAGTAAAGCTTATTCTATATGAAATAATCAAATCATGAATCATTTCAGGTTAAAAATAGCTAAATCTTAGAGGCAACCAAGAGAATTTGAAGAAGTGAAAATGCCATTAACTGAAAAGCTACAAACTTTCTACAAGGCACAAACGTATAAAAATAGTACAACAATATGTAAAATTTAGAGAACTAAAACAAAATAACTCAAAATCTAAATTTAGCGGACAAACAAAATGAGTGAATAATAAATTTAGCTTATTCCATCAATTTAGCTTGTCCAACTAGCATCATACCGTAGTTCCCAACACAAATTTGTACAAAACCACGAAGTAAAAGAAAAGGGTAATAGAAATTACCGTTCAATGTCGAAGTCTATGTCGAAAATCTTGAAGCGCCGGAGGATTTTGGCCGTTGGAGAGCAGCCGACACAACCTGTACCGTCGAAGAGCTGGGTGGTTAAGCCCGAGAAGTGCCGGAGAGGAGCAGGGGTATCTTCTTCCATCGGTTATGGAATTTCCCGGTTAAGAGGCGGGTTGAATTCTATGATACATCCATTGTTCAAAATTAGGGGTGTGTGGGGAGAAATTTCCTTCACCAAACAATTTGGGGGAAGGCTAAACTTTCGGCCGGTTTAGGGTGGGGGAAGAGGTTTCTGCCAGGCAAACTGGGGGGTTGTTGGTGAATAAAGATTGATTGGACAAGATCAAGGGTTGTGTTCCCTAGTTTAACTTTTCTATTTTGCCTATTCTATTTTCCCTCCAAGTGATGGAATGATAAAAAAAGGTATATTAATCGTGGGCCCACATTTATGTGTACAATAATATATGTAGGCAATTATAACATGTCATTTCCAAAAATATATTTTAAAGAATAATTTTTGCATTAAAAATGGACATAAATATATATTTATTGAAAACTGTTAAAAAAATTGCGCAACACGTGATGGTACTCCGCTGGTACGGAGTGGAACATATTGTTGGTAGAAAGTGTTTTGGGAAGAATGATCTAAATATTCTGCGGGGTAAACTGTCATAAAACAAGCAATGACTGGTCAAACACTAGTCAACGACAAGTCAAACACTAGTCAACGAACTACACAAGTCCTCTGCTTATCTACCTTCGTAGTATATACATTGACGGTCAGTCAAACACAAGTCAACGTCCTACACAAGTCATCCGGTTGACTCGTCAGCGTACTTCACAAGTCTTCTGGCTTACTAATGTCAACAGAAGTATTCTGGTGGACCAGCATTGTACCACACAAGTAACGGTTGGTAAAATGCACTAGTCGGTGTACTTCACAAGTCATGTGGTGTACTACCTTCGTACTATATATATTTATAGTTAGTCAAACACTAGTCAAAGTACATAAGCACCTACACCAATACCAGACATATATACTAAATCGAACAGTCAAACATACGTTGGAAAGTAATTGAACAGAATTTCTATGTGAATCGGTCGAGTCATGGTAGACAACTGTACAAGTAAGGGTCGGTCAAACACTAGTCAACGTACATAATGACATACATTACTTGACAAAGTGTTGGACTTGAGTCGACCCTTAACTGGTTAGGCATTCTATGTGCATTGTTGGACTAACATTGGACGTACTACACAACTAACAGTTGATCAGACACTTGTCCGCGAAGATATATGTTATTTGACTTGTAGTAATTTATGGTCAACTCTTAATTTTTTCGCCATTGTTCCACCTATATATATCTATATATTGTTATACATATGTATATATACATTCATATACATATACATACCATATGTATATATACATTCATATACATATACATACATATACATATACATATACATACATATATATATATATATATCTGTGTGTGTATGAATGAATAAACATATACATACACACACATATATATTTATATATTTGTCACTAATTTCTCCCTCTGTCCCACCATTACTAGCATATTTACTTTTTTGAAGTTAAATTTAGAAAACTGACTCTGAATATGAGCTAATATATTTATAATAAATATATCATGTGAGATATTGATAGATTCGTCTTGACATATACTAGTATTTTCTAAATATTAATTTTTTATGGGAAATTTTAATATGTAACAAGAGTTATTGATGGTCAAACATGGTCATTGAAGACCGTTAAAAAGTAAATATGCCAATAACGGTGGGACGGCTAGACTATATATTTTAGAAAATATGGCCAAATATGACCAAGTATATATTTACATGTATATTTAACATGTAAGTTACTATAAACCAATTATTTGAGTTGACCATGTACATCTATTTTCCTTCTGCAATGTAGATGAACATAAGTACTCTATCATTCTACAATTTTTTGGGTCAAGCTTGGAATTTCCCTTCAAATATTAGTCAATGGACGGGAAGTCCTAGCACATTCCCTCCCATTTTTTTGGTTGCTTCTCCTCCCACTTTTCCCTCAAATTTAACTCCTTCTCCCTCAAATTTAACTCCTTCTCTTCCCACTTTTCCAAAATCCCACTACTCCCAAATTTCACTCCCAATTTTCCCTCCTTCTTCACGGCAGTATCAAAGAAATGCTGGGTCATGTTGCCAAAATTTCTCCATTGAGGTTGAGCCCATATTTTGGAAAACAAATCTCTCCAAATTTCACTCCTTCCCCTCTTTCCTATCCTTCTTGCATTTTTCAGAATTTTCTCCCCCCCTACCACATACGCGGGCTCATTTGTTTTGTAAAGTTTCTCCCTTCTTGGTCTCCTTCCCATTCCATATAATTTTTTCATTTACCTTTTGCCTTCTTCGTTTTTCCAAGCACAAAAAGGTTAGTTGTGTAATTATTGTGTGGATGCCAATTACATTCTTATCATAGTTGAGAGTATAGAATTTGTTGCGTTTCTTTCCTTTTACATTTTCATAAATTTGTATTCATATGCGATGTTTAAATTTGTTCAAAATACGATGTTTGAATATATGTATATTGTTTGTTTTGGCTAGAGGAAAATGGGATTCATTTCTATTATACTCTATGGAGAATGGATATCATTTCTTGGAATACGATATTTGATGATGTTCAAGTTGTCTATAAGAGCTAACTTGAACATTGCTTGGTTCAACCAGGTTAATATAGAAGTGGGATTTTGTTCTTATGTAAGTGTTGTTTGATCCCGTTGAATGGCAACACTCCGTCTATTTTTTTCCTTCAAATTTTGTATTTTGCTCTCATGTCTTGCATTTATCCAATCATATTAGTATGTTATTTTCTTAACTTCATTCACAGGAATTGTTTACATGTCCACCTATGATTCCTTCACTTCTTTTACTCATGTAAGGGCCCAATTGCATTGAATGACGAAGGAAAATAATAAATCGGTTGTAAAGAACACAGTTCATGCTGATGAAGTTGAGGAAAGTTTTGTGCCGTCAATTGAAGAATATGAAAATGATGACGTCAGTAACGAGATTGTGGATGATGCATCCACCTCAGAAAAATTGGAGGATGAACAAGGAGTCAATTTGACCGAGGACAAGGGGGAGAATTTGGACAAGTTCGAGATAAAAGAGCATTGCAAGCGTAGAGGTACAACCACGTGTAAGTAAGTCTTCCTAGAAAAGCAAGAGAAACCCCTACAAATATTCTTCGACAAAAACTTTGAACCCATGGTTATGCGCAGCCTATGGTTCGAATATTGTGGCTATGCTTTCTAACGATGAATCCTCTTTGGGACATGGCATAATTGGAAAGCTCTCCCATAACATGTAAAGAAAGATGCTTGGGAAGACATTCTTATAAGTATGTTCCAATCCTTTATCATCCATTCGTGTTCTCTAACAAAATTTTTAATTCATACCATATAAATTTAACTTCCCATAGATGAGCTAGGATATACATAGAAAAATGATCTTCGATGAAATGAATGAGTTTCGGAAGAAGTGGACAACTTATGCGAGTGAAAAAATGGAGGAATTGGAAGGCAAAGATTGCTCTAAAGTACATCATTGATGCAAAACTGGGTATCTATCCATGGACGGTGTATCGATGGATGGATAGAAAATAGTGGGAGCTATTTTTCGAACATAGAATGACCCCCGAATTCAAGGTCAATATATAAGTCCCCATAATTTATGTTATTCAAACGATAAATATATTTGACTAATCATTGACCATATAGGCTAAAACTGATGCAGCAAAGGTAAACGCTGCAAGTAAGGACAACGTCCATCATACAGGTAGTGGATGGAATCGCCAGATTGCAAGTGAACTAGAGAAGAGGAAAAGGGAGGATAAAATTGATGAACTTATGAGTCAAGGTTAAAGTGTAGAAGAAGCAGTGGTGGAAGTTGAAAGCATGAATTTCAGACCGGACCAATCAGAGGTGTTCCTGGAAATAAATTGGGATAAAAATTTATCTACCTACACCAACTATTCTGTTAAAAGAGCAGCTCCAACTATTGTGAGCAAATTTAACAAATAAGTGATTCCCTAATAATATTCTCATATCAAATGCATACTACTGACTCGCATTTGTTTTGATGAATAGAAAAAAAAAACTTGTTAACAAGAAGCAGAAGGCAGAGTTGGTGATGGTAGGAAAAGAAGATATCCTTGTTTAGGAAATCGGCAAAAAGGATCATGTGGGTTGTTAGAGAGGTTTCCCTACAATGGCAAAGATGAAGGATGCCCTCCCACATATTGATGTCAGCCGTTACGCATCTAGTCGATGTGGAAGCACAAACACAATAACATTTGAAGAAACATCAAATGAGAAATATGCGTCAACAGAGGTGGTCGATCTCAATGAAAGGTTGGTTGCCTTCTTCGAGGCACAAACACAGTGTCTGGTAAGACAATTGGGTAAACCTATCCCCCACACTTGGATGCCCGCAATTTCCTTGCTAAATCATCCAACCCAACAAATAAAGATAGCCGGGTATTTATTCCTTCGGCATCCGGATCCAGTGACCCAGAGAAGGACCTTCATGATGACAAGGTATTCTATAAAATAACCCTTTCCATATATTACGTTACGAATAATGACATAGTAAGAATTTAGCATTATAAGATGTTTCTTATAAATAAATACATTTCACAAACACACCCGTTCATTTGCCCTATGATGGTAAAAAAAACATTAGGTCAATGGTGCTGTGCTAATCATTTTTGATTGGTTATTTCGAAAAGGGAAGCAGCTATATTACTTGTTCATCTAGGAACTTGATTTGGGATGTATATTTACAATGTTGTGGTTGATTTCCAATGGGCATTCATTTTGGATTCCGAATTCATGTAAATGTTGTTGGTTTTGTACATATATTTGGATGTTGTTACTTGGGTGCATTATTTAGCTTTTGTTAATTGTGTCAATGTATATGTTGTTAGTTCTGCTAATTTTTCTACTGAAGTAATAGAGCGGCTGCGTGCAGCTTAGATCAGAGGCCAGTTCTAGTTTTAGTCCTCCCAAATTGACATCACAGGGCGCCTACGCACAACAGCCCTCAGGGGCAACAATTTGTGTTCAAGTTTAATTTACCCCATTAAAAACTAATGGAGCAGCTGCGGTCCATGCCAGTTTTATTTTTGACTTTCCCATGAGGACATAATAGAGCGGTTGTGCCCAACTGCTCTCTCAGGCAACAAAATTGTAATATGTTTTTCATCCCCGGCTAGGAACTAATAGTGCGGCTATGAAAAATAGACAATATCATTTCTTTTATTACTTAACCACTAACAACACCTACTCTCTTTGAAAAAATATTTGGTCTCTTCTTCCCAAATTCAATTATGTATTTCTATACTTGCATTTTAATTATCCCACTGATGTATATGACATGTTGGCCAGCGACATAATTAAATTGATGTTCAAATCTCGTATCAATTTTTACTCTTATGAATTCAATTTTATTGCATTGTTAAAATTATTTTCTTCTCATATTTTTTCACAATTCCTTCTACTTCAATTTTTTGTAACATTTTTGATGTTTTTGTGCTCTTATAGGAAAAACATACTACCTATATGAGCTGAACCATAGTGGACAAAGGGACGCCGCTGCATTTGGTATCTTGCTTCCTAAGGATAAAGAAATGGACTTGCTTATCTGGTGGGAGCGAGTTAAGCTTTGTGGACCTGTGATCATCCCGAAGGCACCTATGCCTATTGAACATGAACAATTTGAGTTTAATCTAAGGCCATTGGATATAATATTATACAGCCAGAAAAAGTAATCGGTGACTTTAACCAACAAGAGGATCATGAGGTATGATAATTGTATGTTTAAGATTGAACCGTAGATATATTTTCAAAAATTAACCTTATTTAATTTATCATTCATATGATTACCTAGGAGAACGAGAAGTTGTCGCCTCGTAACTTGCTGGTCGTTGAAGATGGAAGCCGTGAAAAAAGGCCTACTCCAAAACCAACCTAGGAGGAAGAAGAGGTTAGAAAAATAATTACATTACCATACTCGCATTAGAAAATACCGATCACAACCTATACTCGATCGGTGAAAGGGGAGGTCAAATATTTCCCCTCCCCCTCAACAAACACACACACCCACACATTTCCATTTCTAATGGCGAATATTTTTTTTAATACTTAAATAACCACTTACCCATCAGTATGTAGCAAAAAATATATTGTATTGACAGAGATCGGTGACTCAACTCCACCCAACTCGGTTTATGACCATCAAATTTCGGTAAGGAATCATTTAACCCTTTGCAAATCCCACCGATTGCTGAATTATATTCCCATGAAACTCAGCTAACTTTATCAAATTGTCAAATAGAATTACAGTAGCATGTATCTTGCAGGGGTTATAAAATACGAGGAATGCACTGCTGCTGTGCAATAGATCTATGAATTTATAAGTTCAACCACCTAAGTATTTGGAGCTAAGAAATCTTCTGCATCCCTTTCAGTGCGGCTATGTTTGGATCCAATGACATCTACGCGGACATTTTTATTGACAAACTGAAGTTGTTCATGACCAGTCTCAACAGCAGACATGAAATGAGGTGGATTAGTGGATCACAACTTTATCTATGTGCATCGTAAGAACGCATGCTCAAATTATTATACATGCTACATAACAATTGTTCATTTCTAATTTTTTTTATAGACACCTATGCTATGAGATGGTTGATCGATGTCACGTACAGTTTGTTCCGAATACTTCAAATTTCCCTAGCTTAAAATAACCATCAAAGGCTTGAATTCACTGCGAAAGAGGTTTCAACTATCATTCGCCGCACACGAGCAAGGATGTACATATTCCCGTACAATTTAGAGTAAGTTATATGCATTTACAAGATTAACTAAATTGAGGTATTATTAGTTTCGGATTTGTTCTACCTCTGCAAGTAGCTGCACTCAGCTGCGCCCCTATCTTCAGTTTTTTTAGCAAAGCTATGCATCAATAATCACATCGGCTACTTTCTTCTTTGCTTTTGTAGTAGCCGTTGGTTTTTGATCTTCTTTGTGATGGACAATGAACGAGTATATTGTATCGACTTGATGACTAGGGGATTTGGCAAATGTAACAAACCATGCATTCAATTGATTCGTTTGTAAGTTGTTCAGTTTTCTCCCAACTTCAGCAAAATTACACATGATTAAACTGTTAGTTTCCATAGATATGTTTTCGTATTTATGGACTGATAAAAATATTGTTTCCATTGCTTCTAGGTTTGCAACAAAATATCGACTATACGTCAATTCATATCAGAGTAAGACCTACCCTACAAACTATACATCGAAGGTGATAAACATCAATGTACGTATTATCTTATTCAATTGTAATTCCTACGTCAATTTCATGTTCATAACCATTTAAACAAATCCATTTCCGTATCAGCACAAGATTTAGCGTAGCACTTGGGATTGTGGATACCGTTGCATGTATTATATGGAAAAAATAGTTAAAGAAGTGTGGGATAGACATAATTTTGGTATGTTTTCTTATATAGTTTTTTTCTATGTGTAATGTCCGTCACATGTGGCATATAACATTAAATTTCATACACGTTTCTTCAAATTCCAGAAGATCACACACTTTTGGGGAAATATAAATTACGCAGTATTGCTCTTAGCTGGGTTCGTATTTTTGTAAAAAAAACATTGCCCCATTGCATGTGAAACGGGGAATTGAATCCACTATTGGATAGGTTCATGTTTATATATATATATATATACTATCAATTAGTATCTCTCTTTATGAAAGGTAAATGTTCCCAACATTCGATACACATCATCTCCATGAAACAATATGTTCTCGTAACTTATGTAGGGTTGTCAACACAATTTTGGCAACTATTGACCACGTCCCTCTACTCCACTACCTAGTAAATTACATTTGATCATATTCAATGGCCTTTTGCAGCAAAACTGTTGTTTATGTCCGATGAATTGTTAGTGTTAGGAATTTGTGTAGTATAATCGGTGCACCAGTTTATTACATTGCACTAAAAACTAGGAATTTGTGGAAATGTTTTTTTGTTGTAGCTAGATGTGGAAATTTTGAGTATTGCACCCAATTCGAGTATTGCGCCCAATTTGAGTATCGTGTTTCCCAAATCAAACTACTAGAGCAGCTGCGCGCACTGCAGTTAGCTCCCAATTCTAGTTTTGTTTTTCCAAAATATAACTAATAGAGCAGATGTGCGCAACTGCGGTCAGTGCCCAATTACAATTGTGTTTTTTGCCAAATGGTATTGATAAAGCAGCTGACCGCAGTTGCGGTAAGTGCCCAATTGCAATCCCAAATAAAAAAACTGGTGATAATTTGAACACCGCTTTTCTAAAAACCGGTGCAAGATTTTAACACCAGCTTTTAAGAACCCAGTGCTAGATTTTTAACTGGTGTAAACATTGCAACAATTTTAGCAAACCAGTGCTAACAAAAAAACCAGTGCTAATAATCACTCTCCATGTCAAGGACATTAAAATCGTCTGGAAATGTCAAAAAGTCCACTCTCACAATACCTTTCGGGTTTGTGCTAGAGTGGTTGGCTAGTTGAATAACAACCTCGATTTTGAAAAAGTTCCTAGATCTAAACTATCATATAAATAATATGGGATTACATTAATTGAATCACCTAAATCTAGTATGGCATTGTTAACACTTTTTCTCCTATCACACAAGGGATTGTAAACATTCCCGGATCATCACATTTAGGAGGCAATTCATCATAAAAAACGGTGGAGACATACTTGCTTTTTCCACTCTTCTTTTTACTATGAAATTTTTGTTTCCTATTGATGGTACACAACTCGTTGAAAAATTTAGCATACGTTGAGAAATTTAACATACCTAGGAATTTGTTTTATAGCATTCATGCTTACCTCGCATCTAAGGAAAAATTCGCATATGTTTTTGTTGTCCTCCTTGGTCTTCCTATTCTTCAAGGCCTCCGGAAATGGTGGTTCTGGCTCATAGATAGGGATCTCCACCACTCTAGATTTCTTGCAATGAGGGAATAAAGCCTCCGGATTTGATCCCAGCCTAAGCACAAAGGTCTCCACCTCGAGTTCTTCCCCCTCATTCATGATCTCATTGGTCAACTCCCCGGCCCTCTTCTCATCCTCTTCTTCCTTTTCAAACACCCACACAACAACAACCTTGACTTGGGGTATTCTCACTTTCTTCCACTCCTCAATGAGATGGTACTCGCATTTTGATGATGATTTATCTCCAGTTGGGAGAGAAGTTTTCCCAAGTCCCTTGCCTCTATAAACTTAAGATTAGAGCTATTTGGCTGCTTGAAGTATCTAGGTTTTTTAAGCTATAGTTGGTCTTCACTTGGTGTTTCTCTGCCTTGACCGCACATATGTTCAATTTCCCAATGGCTTGCATAATTTCATCCTTTGACATCCCCAAACTTTCACCTTGATTATGCGGCTTATCTTGGAACCTTGGGTATTGCAGTTGAGGAGGCTGATATAATTATCGAGGAGTGTGGTAAGGTTGAGAACTTTGACCTCCTTGTGCATTTTCATACCGGAGGTTTGGGTGAACTTGATTTTATGTATTGTAAGGATGATTTTTGTATCCTCCTTCGTAGCCTTGATTTCCTTGATACTCTTGATTTTGGTATCCTTAGCCTCTTTGATATCCCATGGCACTCACCTCCTTCACATAATCATCTTCCAAAGTAGGACATACGTCCGTAGGACGTAGAGAAGAGCAAATCTCGCAAGATTTCACATGTGGTTGAGCCTAGGATTGTGTCATCAAAGCCACTATAGAAGTGAGATTTGACACTTGGTCTTCAAGTTTCCCATTGGTTGAAGGAGCACTTGTGTTGGGATTTTGTCTTCTCAAATCGGCTCTTGAGCTAAAAAAAATTAATTCTTCAGCTAGCTCTTTGTAGAGATCTATAGCTTCTCTTGAGAACTTATTCTCAAGAGAACCATTACAAGCTTCCTCACTAGCCTTTGATATTGATCAAGAAGACCATTATAGAAATAACAGATCAAATCCTCATCCGAGTAGCCATGATGTGGACAACTAGTGAGAAGTTTCTTGAATCTCTCCCAATAGTCATAAAATGACTCCTCGTTCCATTGTATGATGTTGCTAATATCTTTCTTCAAGATGGCAGATTTTGAAGCCAATAAGTTTTTTGAGAGAAACTTCCTCTTCAACTCAATCTGAAAGGTGATGCTTCTAGATGAAAGATAATGGAGCCAATCCTTTGCGGCATATCAAATTGAAAACCGGAAGGCCTTCAACATATAGAGCTCCCCATTTACCCCTTCCGGAAGCATCCCACGATAAACCATATGAAAGTCGAGGAGGGTGTTTATTGGGATCTTTCCTTGCCTAATGAGAAAGGATGGTAGCAAGTGCATCAGTTCAGACTTTAACTCAAAATGCCAATAAGCTCCAACCACCATATATGTGATGCATATTGGTTTTTGCTCAAGTTGGGAGCTATAACCTCCGTTAATGGAATTTGCTTTAACGGGATGTTCCCTCCTACAATGTGAGGGTGTTGAGGTCCTCCTCCCAGAATTTTCTCTCCATGTTCCTCTTTATTATCCATAGAGGTAGAAGGTTCCGCAAAATGGTCACTAGGAGGGGTGTTATGCACACTTCCCAAAGAATGCCTCCTAGCCCTTTTCAAGTTCAACTAAAACTAGGGGTCATAGTGTATCGGTTCTTGTGAAGAAGATCGAGTACAAACCATACACTAAGAATTCAAACAATATATCTCCAAGCCAATCTAAGATCAAATCAAAACTAAATAAAATAAATCTAACAAATATTAACAACATAGCACGTATTCACACATAATATGCCCAAACAATTAAAAATACACACCTCTTCCCCTGCAGCGGTACCAAAATTTGGGAAGTCGTCGTACCTCTCAAAGTTACTATTTTAGGCCATAAAGTGCTCTTTAACTACAACTTAATAGATAATGGCAAATCAAGGTCGTCCACAATGAAGATGGATTTTTCTAAGGGTTTTCACATATAAAGGTAAATACTACACTAGATAAAGAGATATACATATATATAAGCATCTAATGAGGGGGGGGGGTTGGTTGGTTTTTTTAAGTTACGAATTTAAAGACAAATTAACTAGGTAGCAATGTAAATCTAGTAAATATGCAACAAACTACTAAGAAGAGATTAAACACAAGCAATTGATTTCCACTTCCAAGCCTCATATCTATCCTTGAACATACAACCTATTCAATACTTATACTAATTGTTGTGAAGATAAATCTTCTACCATTCTTTGATATTAATGTACAAGAGTGAATTCTACATCTCTTCCTAAACCTCATTAAATACTCATTTAGTCGTTCAACACCTAAAAGTATCTCATTAATGGCATTAAGTACAAATGAATAAACAAGATTTGTAACACTTATAAACACTACACCGTGTCTAAGTATTGAACCAATTCATGCATTTACACAAGATTAATCAAGAATATTCAATGTTACTAGACTTCTCCTATTTTCTACACAAAACAAACATGAAAAAGAGTTCAACATTATCACATTCATCTATCATTTATTAAATCATTAACCATATTAGAAGATCTAATTCATGCTCTTGGATTTCATATCAAAAGAAGAGAAAATTAGCTACTTTCTCCCAACCCTAACAAATAATCATAAAAGCAATTCATATACTCAAACTTCTAACACAATTAATGCTTTCAACAACTAACATTCAAGAATAATAAATGCACAATAGCGAAACATTAAATAGCCCACATATAATTCTCAAGACATGGGCTTAGAAGTCGTAATCAAATGCTCCCAATACTAAGTTTATCTACTAGAGTTCATACTAAACAACAATAGCAATTCAAACATAAATTCAAGATGAAACAAACATAAAAATGGTGGAAACTATGGTTTTATGGAAAAAGAATCAGGGAGAAAAAGTTGTGTGAAAGAGAGAAGATAAGATGGTATTTATAGTACAAAAGGTCAAAAAGTTGATCTGGCTCGCGGCAGACAGAGTAAGCTGCGTTTATAATGTTTTCTTCTTCTTGTCTAAGTGTAGCCATCTCTTCTTCATGCGTTCAAGTCTTCATGGTCTTTATTGTCTTCATTTTCTTCATAAGTAGTCTTCATGGTGTTCAAATCCTGGAATTATTACCTTGTCACACAAAATTCTTTAGAAAAGTGATAAGAGCGCAAAAGTAGCCCTTAACTCTCCTAATAAAATTTAAACGTAAAAAAAAGTATCCAAAGCACGAAAGTGTATCAAAATGGGTAAAAAATTATCCTAAAATCACTGTAAAATATGGATACATCAATAGCACTCGACCTCTCGATTCAAAGTGTAAATCGGAGACTGGTATCAGCCCCGGTAAATCAAAGAAATTTTAATCGGGTGGTCCAAGAATCTATTACTAAGAGTTAGGATCCCATTAATCTCTTTCTCCCCATGCGCCATAGCTTTGCAACGGGAAAGGTAGTGGCCCACGGGATTGACCACGGAGAATTTAGGAATCTAGTAATCTACTAAACAAAACCGTGGTCGGGTCTTCAATCCGTTCACGTGTTAAGAATAAACAGTGTTGTGAAAATAACAATTGGGGGAGGATTTTCAAATATGGACTACAAGCATGCAATCAACGAAATAAAAATTATGAACAAGAACTCGAGGAATATTTATGTAACATGGTTGATGTTATTTTGATCCTCGATTTCATCAAATATAAGAACTTAACCCTATTAAAGTGTTTGTATCACGTTGTGCGGACAATGGTTAAAACTTCCCCCTATCTGTCACATAGAAGTGAGCTCCGTGACTAGGGGAGTGCAACAATGGGTATGGAACATTGCGCATATCTGTTTTTCCCCCGCATGATTAAGTCCCGGGTGGAATACCACAAACAAAACTACCCCTAGGCCCAGAAAGGTAAAGTAAGTAGTCGTCTTATCGATGGCTTCTAGGATTAACAAATTAAGCCTAGTTTGCTAACTACTCTATCTCTACTCGCAACCCTTAGACCTCTTTAGTTGGATAACTGGAGGCATTGTCGATCGTGACTATTAACAATGGAAACCTTTACGCACACACCCTGTTCCGGACTATCGCACCCCAAGTACACTATGGTTCCTTAACTAGGGAGTAGAATAATGTGCCAACATTAAAGTAGACTTGATTGTGTGCAACAAAGTGTCAATTTCATGCAATTCATATGATTATTAAGAACAAGCCAACATAATGAACATAAAATATATAGAGAATAGGTAGATGTAGAAATCTCACAAAATAAACATCAACACATGAATACAAATATAGTCCCCAAGTTAGATACCTACTCATTAAGCATTGAACCCAAATGTTTCATTGGATTTAATACTTTTGCGCAAAAGAAAGATAAAAGGCTGAAAAGAAAATAAGCTGGAGAAAAGTGAGAGTGTTTTCTCTCTCTAGGCACCTACAAAGATATAACAATCAGTATAAACTTAAACCCTAGTAGACAAAGGTCCAAATATATAGTAGTAGGGAATTGTGCCTAAAAATAAGTCCAAAAAGTGGTCCAAACCGTAGTAGCCGCCAGGCATCCGTGCCGGAACAGGGCGCATGTACTCATATGGACTGTGCCAGACGTGCCGGGAGCGCCCTCTGTCACCTAGTGCGGGCTGCCGGCATGGTCCTCATTTTCTCATTTCTGATCCACGCAATACGTCATTTCACGCACCACATTGTATTTAACCTCATCTTGCTCAGTACTTCGGTATGACCCACGTCGTTCCTCACATCCCGTGGGATGGTCTTGACATCTGTGAATTCAAACACATGGGATTTGTAAAATGGAACATCCAAATCCCATTCTTTGCCAATTTTTGAGTGAAACGAGGGGGGCCTTGCACCATATTTTGGCACGGACTGTGCGAGGTGATACGGGCTATGCCAATACCCTTTAGCACGGGCCATGGCGGTTGGTGCAGGCTGTGCTAGCTTTTGGTCTGCGCTAAACATGTACGATCCATGCCGGTCGTGGCTGGTTTGCATGGTTAACTTCTTCGCTCAGGTACGGGTGAACAATTGGTCCTATTTGTGAGTTCTTATAGTCAATTTTATAGCGCTCGAGAATAAAAATCCAATGGTTACATCTTCAAGGGCTGGTTATTCTTATATTTTCCCCACAACTCTGTGCAACCTCGAACAACCATCCCTTCATTTCTTCTTTGGCCTTTTTGAAGTTTGATTCTGCCTTTCTTTGTCCCCATTCCTTCTACTATCGTGATTTGAAGTTTGTGGCCTTTGATCTACTACCATACTTGAAAGTGGCATTTGATATCTTCTACATTTCTTGAAAATAGCCTTCAAATATATACTACCACCCCCACGTATGGCCTTTCACCAAAAGTAAATGGAAAAGCACTCACGGGCAACCTACAAATGATGATCAAAGAGGAAGATCTAGGCGCCCATGAATACAAGTGTCCATTAGTATCAATAAAGTCTGAAAACGTGGAATTTTGACAAGAAAGCTAAAAGTGGTCATCCAAACCCTTTGTCGTGGAAACCTAACCAAAACTAGCAGTCAACTGGAAAAAAATGATAAGAAATGTGTTAAATGCATTGGCTAACACATGTGTAATGGTGCACATCAATCCCCCGACACTTAAACATTTACTCATCCTCGAGTAAACAAAAATGAGAAAAGATCTAAGAAAATTGTAGCATGCAAAGAGAAGTTAGCCAATACATTCAACTCATTCCCAAGCTACCCTAGTTCCCAAAGAAGCAAGAATCTCAAAACTTTCACACTACCCGAAGTTGCAAAAGTAACCTAACCATCCCACAATTTGGTGATGAAATAGGTAAGTTTAGAAGATAAGTGTTGAACTAGCTTACTCCCCCAAAGAAACCACCAAAGCAATCCAAGAGATGTTGATGAATAAACCGCCAAAGATGGAAAAAAGATGTTGAAGTTCCATTTCGAATTTCTCTCATTTTGCCTCAGAGTGTGTTTTCGTCCTAGTATTCACACATGTTGAGCTCACTATCTCATCTTTTTCCACACGGCTTCTCATTTTTGTCTAGGAATTCCAACTTAGCCAGGCCTTGACTCTCATTTTTACCTAGGCCTTTTTACCTATCCGAGCTTTACTTCTTTTTTGCCTAAGTTGCTCTTTCGGGTTTCCAACTTAGCCGGGTATATTTTATATTTTTTTTCAATGTTTTAAAAAATTATTTTGTAGCAAAAAATTCCCCAAAATTGTATATTACCAAAACATTCCCCAACATTAGCAAGAAGTTCACACCACCAAAAGTTCTACCAACTTTCCAAAACTAACAAAAACAACAAACTAAAGTAACACCAAGAACACAAAGGACTACCAAAATCAAAACTTCTAAGTGTTTAACTTCTCCCCTCCCCTCCCCCACACTTAAACTTTTCATTGTCCCTGATACAATGAATCAATAAAAATCATAAGTGGGAGAGGGAAATGTAGTGAAACTCACTCATGTGACCCCGAAGGGTACCTCCTCAAGTGTCTAGTTTCGTGCCTCCTCCTTCTCTCCTCTTGATTGCATATCATGCCTTTTAATAGGAATGACATCTTGAAGCCATCTAGCTTCAAAAGATGAAGTCCCTCAAGCACTTTCTCAATGGCCTCTTCTTGAGCATCCGACGTCTCATCCACGATGGCAAAATCTTCCTTCATTTCCCTCTTAATGGAACCCTGCCTAGACCCCTAAGTGAACATGGTGTCCTCCATAGCACCTAGCGACATCCCAAAGTCTTCCAACTAAAAACTCATCCCACCTACTACTTCACAAATATCCCTCACAATTTTGGTGGAACTAGAAAGTTTCTCCCCGAAGATATGAAACTGATCAAGAATGTCTGTGGGTAGGCTAGTGCGGCTAAGATGTGCTATAACTGGGATTTCGTTGTTATCCTCCTCAATGTCAATAACCATGTTTGATAAGATTCTGTAGAAATACTTCTCAAACCTCGGATCGATTGATAGTTGTGCGCTATGGCTGGGGTAGAATCATTAAATTACACATTGAAGAGCCATTGTATAGAAATACACAGTAATTCTCTGAAGTCTTACTGGCCACCATCCCATCTTTTGCGAGCCTATCCATCGTATACCGTGTGCCTGAACGACCCAAATTCACCACCGCCAATAGAGTAGGAGACGAATGACCCAAGTGTTGGGCTAAGAGTCTAACCCAAGTCTTGCCACCTTTCTTGTTGCCAATCGCAAGAAACTCATCCACAAAGGCAACAACCATGTTGGGGTAAAAGTTTTCCTCCCGGTTCATTGCCCAAAGGATGTGGACATCCGACTTCCGACATTGGGAAATTTCCCCATGAGAAAATACTCCCATAGCCAACAATCGCTAAACATAACGTAATAATGGGTCGACGATTGTCGTACTCTTGCAAAGGTGTTTCCTTTCATACCCGATAGGATCGTCCAAAATTTGCTCAACGAGAATGGAAGCCCTTGTCGAAGATTCCTTGAGGCCTCATTCTAGTACTTCCACCCATACACTTAGGTAATATCCCGATGTGTCATAGTGTACTAATTATCATCCAATTGGAATAGGATGAATCTTCTCCCCTCATTCTCCCTCATTTTCTCCAAAGTGGCCAACAATTCTAAAGTCCATCAAATATAGGTTTTCAAGTGCTTGTCAAAGAAACCATTTAGGCCTATCCTACAAAGAAAGTACGTGACCAGCTTGAGTAGGCCTAGAGTCCCCAAAGTTTCTTTACAACTGAACTTTAATTCCATAATAGTCTTCTTCGGGAAATTTAGGTACCTCCCCCTTTGGGCCACATCATTTTGGTCAAACCCATGAATTCATCAATGAAAAATACGGGTTTGGGAGGAAGGGAAGTTGCCGGCCCTCGTTTCACAACTTTGTACTATTTCTTCCCTTTGTTCCCCCGGGAAGATGTGCCTTTCTCCGACCTTGCTCTTTTTGTAGGTATCATATTCACATGAACAAAAAGGTGGTAATGTAAGGATAATCAACAACCATGCATCAAGACTTATTCACAATGAACATTTCTTCCAAAATAGCCACAACATTTCCAAAACATGTTATCTACACACATAAGCTACTCAATCGAGAACCATTGTTCCTAAACTATCAACCTATGAACTATCATAGCATCCCATCAAGAGTTGATGTGACGTTAAATGCATGTATTTTCTGAAGCATTTAACATCTCTTTTGTTATCCTTTTGTTGGAAGATTGCTAGATTTAGGTAGGTTTACATCATAAGGAGTTTAGATAATCAATTTTGGTTTTCGTATTCATTTTATAACCTAGTTTGAGTCTAATGGATTTTTAGTCCTTACGAGCATCTAGATTCCTTTTTGTGAGCTTAATTTGTAGATCGCTCGTAAGCACTTTGGAGTATTTTATTGAAGGCCATTCGTAAGGATGGTAGAAGATTTAAGGTCATGAGTCAAAACATGGTAGAAGATAAAAGGGTCGGAGAAGGATGACTAAGAAGCGGTTGAATTGTGATCCATAAGTTTCAACCTAGTTCTGGGAAAATCCAAGAAGAAACAACCTCTGAGAGTGGTTCCATTGGATTCATCTTCTCGAGCACTATCAAATTGACTACAAGAACTCTTAAAATTGATCAACGGTTCTCCCATAGAAACCGACGTGAAAATCGGCCGGCCGGGTGAAGAAGACCAAGCGCGAGGCCCGGGCACTCAACCACGCGCCCGTGCACCCCAAACGCTGGGGATAACCAGCGCCAAGATGAAAACCAGCTCATGTGCCTGCGCGCCCGTGCCCCAGGACCGTGCGGCCTCAGCGCGCCCGCGCACCCGTGCACCTGATCCCGGTCGTTACATCCTCCGTGCTCCCAGCTTGCCCAGTGCCCGAAGCACTTTTTGACTAGTCTTCTCACCACAACTTGTACTATAAATACCCCTTATCATATCTTCATTCTAAGCTTTATATTGGATGGAAATCCTCCTCCCAAAACACTA
Source organism: Rubia tinctorum (assembly GCA_032355605.1). Taxonomy (NCBI): domain Eukaryota; kingdom Viridiplantae; phylum Streptophyta; class Magnoliopsida; order Gentianales; family Rubiaceae; genus Rubia; species Rubia tinctorum. The sequence goes on from JAULKM010128938.1 coordinate 36,362, forward strand.
GATTTTCATTTCTCTTCTTATTTTCTCTCTTTATTTATGTATGAATTTGTCCATGAATGTGGGAGGTCGTCGCCGTACCTCTCAAAGATACTATTTTTAAGCCCAATATACTTACTAAATACAATTAAGTAGATAGTTGGCAAGTCGGGGTCGTCCACAAAGAAGAGGGATTTTCTTAAGGGTTCATACAATTAGGAGTGGATATAAGCCTAGATAGATATAGATAGATAAATAAAAGCATGTAAAGAGGGGGGTTTTTGGTTGGTTTTCTAAGTTATGAAT